>DWON01004011.1:0-16980 GCA_018251015.1 Phocides pigmalion okeechobee | reverse complement strand
AAACATAATACATAAAGAACATGTTGCTTTACGGCGGGTTATGAGGGTGACGGTGGAAAGTTTTTAATAAGTCTCATTACAAGGGCTTTTTTCATATTTAATATTAATGTCTCAAGTGGATTAACTTAAATAAAAAACGAAAATGGTACTTAACGAGGTATTGCTCGCCGGTTTATTTCACGAATTGAGTAATATTTTTCATCTTGTCTCAAACATTCCAAAGGTTTAACGACCTTAATGATAAAATGGTTTGTTTGAAGGTATTCCTGCTAATCCATAGAACCCTCAAGCAATACGAGGAAACCGTCCTCGGAACATTTGAGTTCAAAAAGGTTAAATGAGGCTGCTATTATATTTCATACAAACCTCGGTAGTCAGTTCCGAGAAACCAATGTACAATTCGACCAGAACAAACTTTGAGTGATTATATTATTTTGATAATATTTCATTATGTTTATTTAAATAGAAGATATATATGTATGTATATCGACCTCTATACATATATTTGGTAATCTAGATGCCGTGTTTTACTTTTAGGATTATTATCTGGTTTTAAATGTTGACTATGCATTTTATCCTAATTTAGCATATTAAATTTATGTCCCAATTATAATGCATACATTGAAATACAAAGTTTGTAAGAAAGAGTAAATGTTTGTATCCAAAACAATAGTTTTTCAACAAACAAAATATTATAAAACAAAATAGTAACAGAGATCAACTTCGTTACGACACTTATTATAATTAGTAACTTGAACAATGAATCTAAAGTAATTGGCGATAGGGTATTACACTTAATGACACTTTGACCTAACTTGTAAAAACAATTACGCTGCATAGCATTTTCAAGCCATAAGCAATTTTAAGGTTTTTAAATCGCAGTTTTCTGTGATCACAAATTACGCAAATAATTTGAAATATGGGCAATTAAAAATCATGAGTACCTGTTATATAGTGAATTGTATAAATTCCGCGGTGATATTCGTTGAAAATCATAAATTGTAAAGCTTTTGTAACCTACTCCAAACAATATCTTTCAACCGAAATTCGACTAAACTTACTTTATAGTGATCATGAAGTCGATCATAATTTGGTTAAAATAAATAATAAACATGTACATTATAAGACAGTATGTTTACCTAAATACCAAGAACTGAGAGTAAATCCGTGAAACAGCAAGATTTATCTTGAATCATTAGAAAACATTAAGAGCAATAAACACAAAGTAACAATTATTTCGAGAGCTATTGTTGGCTATTGTTTGGATGAATCCCGATCAAAGCTGTTTGCATGAAATTTAATATTGTTTGACTTACAAAATTATATGAATTTCGTGTTTGTATTATTGGTGGTATTTCTGTTATACAAATAGCAATTATTTGCGCAGCTGTATTTATTTTGAAGGACGTAGCAGTGTTAATAAATATACTTTTCAACTTAAATGTCAATGGCCCATAAACAATATTTTTAATTTGCTTCTAGTAAAAAACGGTAATGGGAGAAAATAACAGAGGTCGAAATAACTCAACTGAGTTGTCAATAACCTTTTTTTAGATGTTGTGATCATTTGAGGTGATTCATCAAATACACCCCTCTGCCCAGGGCCAAGAGGAAAGGGTATGTCAGACTTTTACTGACTAAAACCGCACCTTGTTCCTGCTTAGCCCATAAATTCCAGTGGCCGCGGGAATGGAATTGGACAATTACCGCAACCCCAGCAAGCGTTGACCCGGTTTGACGCCGGATGACGACGAGACGGCCGGGTCTTCACTTTCGACCATGGACCGTAGCAGCGTTTGAAGCGAGAGGTCGCTGCCGCCGATCGCCTCAACGAGGACATGACGCTGCTCTGCCCAAGCTGGACGTTAGTTTACCGTGTCAATAATCTGCCAGGTCAATGCGAATTCCATGATATTTCTGATGAAACTAGGTTTTTCCCACAGCTTTGCTTGGGAAAATGTCGATATATATTGTCAAAAACATGCACCTCTATTTTTATTTGAAATGCACATTTTTTTTCAAAATTCTTATAAAGTACACCACATTTTGAGCACAGTGACATTAATTTTCGTTAATAGAATGATTATAAAGCAGACCGTGCATTCGCGTAGAGTTGCGCGTGTTATCCAGCGCGGGAATGCAGCTAGTATTCTTGGAACCATGCCGCATGGGCACGGACTCCCTTTAGATTGTTTAGGTTAGGTTTTTATTTTAATTAGTTTTAAGATTTTCATCATTGTATATATGAGAATAAAGTATTTGATTAGAAAAATATATATAATGAAAGAAGTATTGTCATATATTTTTATACATATATTTCCACACCGTTAATGTATATAACATATTTAACCAAAGGTTATCATTTAATTAACAAATCGATAGCGTCCGTTAACAATCTTTTTCTCAGGCGAGATTTTAGAAACAAACTGCTTTTTCCTCGCCAACGTTAAGCCTCGTTTTTCAATCTTTCCCCGGACTGTAATTTTCTTGTACGCAATGACTACTATCGTATACAACAACTCTAGAGCGAACCAGAATATTTCAATTATACTAATAATGGATCCCCCGAGACATAAGCCGAAGATGCCGCCGAGATTAGCTGGAAAATAAACTTTATTTTTATTACAGTAAAGTTTAAAATTTATTAACTTTAGTATAGTTTTTAGTAAAGATTTTCGGGAATAAACAGTAAGTTCAAACAATGAAAGCTGATAATAAAGACTCGCGTGACAAATCGACCTTATCGTTATAACACGTAGGGTTCTAACTTGGATTCTCGACCAGGCAGTTATCTAAATATCTTTTTTTCGTTTATTTCTGATCTGGACTTTGTATGTGCAAAGAGTAGCAAACGACCATGCAAGCTACGTGATGTTAAGTGGTCATTGCAGTTCATGGACATCCGCATACTTCCTTAAACAGGGCTAAATAGCTATATGAGCACGCGTGTAAATGCATTGCTACTTCTTAGGACCACCACATTATATGTAGTATTCTCAATTATTTGTAAGGAAGTTATATATGGGCTTTATATGTAAGTGAGCCGGCAACCACACCTTTCTACTAAAACGCAAGTTAGGTTCACGCTAGAACTTAGTACGGCGGTAGTATGCATCTCCCCAGCCGAATTCTATAGATCCATCTATCTTGAAATTATATTATTGTTTATATTTACGTATATATAATTCGTTTATTTTTAGTTCATCAGGTAGAAGAATCTTTAAGAACTTTATGGAGAACCTCAGATATACAGGTTTCTTCACGTTTCCTTCACCGTTCTTTTTGAATTTCACCATTTTTCTTAATCGTATAGATTTCTTGCACCTTGCTCCGTCTGATCTCAGTTATCAGGAAGGTGTTAAAAGCTATAGTATACTTTTAGCATATAACAAACCCAGCATTTGGTCCCAGGTGTAGAGTACTTCTCTTCGATATTTCATGCAGGTGTCATCAGAAAAGTGGACAGTTACTCGACTGTACCCTTTGCTCTGGTTCCTAAAACATATATTTTTTGTTTTAACCTAAACATAAAATGGAATACCTTAAAATAGACTATAATTAAAACTTAACCTTAACAATCTAAAGGGACACTATCCTCATGTGGCATGGCGTCAAGAATGCAGGCCGCTTTCCCGCGTTGATTAGTGATCGCAAAATTTTGCGTGAGATATGCACTAAACCTCGTCACAGTAGAGCCGATCAAATGTAGGACTAATTGTTTGAAAAAAATTGTGCATCCGGACTCCACAGACCAAAAGTTTGAAACCCAATAAGAACAAACACTTCAATATTGTTAAGTTGACCAATCACATATGGTTAAACCAATCGCAACCGCATCAACCAGAACACAAACAATACTTGACAGTAGATTACGAGGGCGGCGGTACAACCCCGGTTGAACTGTGCACTGCCACATAGATAAGTTCTGTTTATATGACTCAAGAACAAGTACAAGTTTAGTACAAGGATATGAATGTAAAAACCATGACCTTTTTATCTGATATTTGATGATGTATAATAAAAATATATCATTGGGTCTATCCCAAAATATTTTCATTTAAGACAAACCACGGCTATTTGTGATGAAATATTAAACATCGCGAGCATATCCAAAGGAATATTCATAACTTTTGTTACGAATGAAGAATATTTGAATTAATGTGTATGAATTGCAATGGATTTATAACAATTAGGTACATTTCTGCGTAGCATATTCCTACTAATATTATAAATGTGACTGTAGGTTCGTTTGTTACGCTTTCACGCCATACTACTCAACCGATTATCATTAAAATTGTATACACATATTCTTCGAAGTATTAAAAAGGATGTAGGTTACTTTTATTCTAAAAAAGAATTAAAAAAATATTTTTATTTACTATAGCTGCAGATGTCTTGAATTTTTGTATATTTTATGTTATTTTGTTGTGTCACTTATAAGCGATACTAAAATTACTTCAATTTTTGGATTTACGTACAGTTTGTTATTTTAGTTAATGCTCGCTGTAATGATCTTTGATATTTATTTAACGGCTTCAACGAGAGCGAAGTTGCAAGTAAAAACTAGTGGTAATATAAAGTACAAAATGATTCATTCATATTACTCTGAGTATTGTATCAATTTATGGGTATAAACATAATTTATATATGTCGGAGTCAGGTGGTCGATTAAATGGGTATCTTCATCTTCAGACATTATTTATAGGCAAAAATGAAAGTCACACAACCGATTTATTATTCACAAATCACTAATTTAAAGTACTATTACAACAACGAGACGTAAGACGGCTGTTGTTCACACGGCGGCTTGCCGTTCAGTAAGCGACTCCGCCGCGCACAGCACCACCTAGACCCTGTCGTAGCGCAATCTTGCACCGATAACGCTTGCGGCTCGTTTATCAATGCAACTTCCGTACTATTGACCTCTCCGACATATATTTATCCACGTTTGAGCGACGCTGCTGGTGACAGAAGGGCTTGTTCATATCTTGCATAGAGATTTGCGATCCCTATGCAGTTCTTAATATTAAACTGTAGGGGAATGGTTATCTTAGTGATTGCTTTGATTAATATTTGTTTAATATACGGTTTTATAATACAATAATACAAATAACTTTTAAAGTGTTCATATATCCATATATATACACTTAATTATCTTATTTTTAGGTATTGCTATAGCATTTCTACGGATTTTAACCGTCACTTAAAACGAGGCGATTTGAAGCTTCGAGGAAGTGTGGCGAAAATTCGCATTTCACGGTGGAATTCATAGATCTTACATATATGTAGAACATTCAATGGGATTTGAAGCTAATATGGCGAATATCCACATTTCACGGCGATATTTATAGGTCTCACATACAGAAGAATATATTGAATAATTCCCGGAACGCCGAGGTTTACTTTGAAAAGATGTCAAATACCTCCCTTAACAAAGCGTCTCTTTTAGCAAAGCGTTATTGACTTCTCGTAAGTTGAGAATATTAACCGACAATGACTACTTTTCATCAAATGGCCAATTTTAACCTATATGATGACCCGCGTGGCGTAGCGATCACCACACGGTTGTTAAAGGTGAGAAAAGTATAGTTCTTTCGGGGAGGTGCCACCGCCGCCCTCATAATCCGTCTTAAAGCATTACTTGTGTTTCGGATGGAGAGCTGCAGTTGCCAACTACACTTTGAAGCTAGGTGACCATCTTAACCCTCAAAAGTAGCAACGTATCTATGTTCGAGCTCAGATAGAATTTCGGTCGTGTTTGTGGTTGTACGTGGATGTCTATGGGCTGCGAATACTTAACATCAGATGGTTTACATGCTCGTTTGTTACTCTTCTCACATCTGACACAAAAAGAAACTGATGACTCGTGTTTCACAGCGGTCACCACACTGGTCTGCCAAGCAAAAGGTTCAGAGCTTAATTCCCGATCAGGTAGATATAGAAACCACGAATTACTTTTTCTGCTCTCAGTCTAAGTGTTTGTACCCTCGCCTTTTATATGTACTTGATACTTATGTAATCGGGATACCTAGAGTGAGGCTGTCAGTGTAGTAAATTTAATTTTTACATTATCAAATTAAATTTCACTTGATACTTTATGTCATAATTGGAAAGGGACAGCCTAGTATTAGTATGAAATTCTCTTGAAATCGTCCACAAACCCATAGGGATATAACACGTTTCCACAGCGCAATTAACAATACGTAACCAACGTTTTAGGCTTAGCTATGAATTCTGTGTTCTAAATGCAATAGCAAATGGGTACTATTATCATTACTATCACACACACACGTACACACACACACACAGACACACTTACTCACGAGCACACTAACACACGTCTACGCACGATCTCATACCGCACTTCAGTCCTGTTTGTATGTGGATATCTTAACATAAGGTGGCCTGCACATGCAAGCTACTCTTCTTATACATATAAAAATATAGCTCGTGTATTGCTTTTCGCCACGCAATCTGTTTACTGCTTATTATGATCAAACACGTACCTAATTCCGTTTATTTCTAAGTATATCTCATACTTCGGTGAAAACGATTTTATACGATATTTATTTACGACATCCATTTAATAAATAGCCGGGATCTGAGTTATAAAGATTGTGGGTCCACTTTAAGAGATTAGAGGCAGCTCTTACATTCGCATCGTATTACGCACTCTGTCGCTCTTACACCATTTCATACCACGGTTCCTGAGATAGATATAGTCGTAAAGAAAAATATCACGCATAATGAAGTACTTTGCTTATCGACTTTTCACTATATTGCAGTGGTAATTTTTTGGATTTTATATTTATATGTTGGTAATTTATGTTTATGCACCCGACTTTTAGAAAAGGATTCTCTTTACTCCTTAAAAGCATCTTTGTTTAACAAGCGTTAAACTTATTTTAGATATCTAATCACAAATTCTTTTGGAAAACGTTAATAAATCGGCTGTTATAAATTCTCACATAACATACATATATCATACTCAAATACTGTCTCATCGTACCAAAATTGACTTAGGTTTTAAGGTCCTGTCCAATCTGGAAACATAAGGAACTTTTAGAAAACCTAGATGCCATCCTAAAAACTGCTTTGGAAAAAAACTAAATATTAATCTGGACAGAAATTCCTGGTCTCAATGCAATTTTACTTTGGTGAAAACTCCAAAGACTTGTTTGACGTTATGCCTACATTCTAGTGTATTAATTTTACATCTATCTCTTGGCCGACACGTCCAGGTTTCTTGTATTTACTCTTAAGTCATTGTCAAATCATTTTTAACACGTTTTTATTAGCTATATTGGGTTATATGTATGAATGCGTGTATGTATGTATGTATGTTTTTTCAGGGATCTATTAACACAATGCACCCCAAGCTTTATTACATATTTTTTTATTTATGCATTTTTAGTTGTTTATTTTCTAAAAGCGTTTTTTATCATTTTAGGAGAGATTTAAAGATTTAGGAGATACACTTAATGAATGTAAAAGATACAATGTAAAAGATACAATGTAAAATTAGTTCATCGGCTTGGAGCGTTCTGTTGGATGAGGTTGACCGGAAGAAAATGGCTGGATGATAAAACTCTCGGCACTCCGAACACATAAATACATTACAGAGTAAGCGAGCCGCCAAACAATTTTCCATCGAAACGCAAAACCCTTTCAATGAATATGGATGTAATATAAAAAAAAACTTTCAGAGATAAACACGTAATAAAATTATTTTCTTTTTTGCCGAAAGTGGGAATTGGGGTTTATTTCAATCCTTTCAATGTAATCCTAACAAAACATTTTCAAATAAATCCTAAAAATTCAATTTAGATTTAAATAACATTTAATATTTAACATTTTGCTTTTTATAATTTAATATATTTTCATTACGTAACCTTTATTTAT
This sequence comes from Phocides pigmalion okeechobee, assembly GCA_018251015.1. NCBI lineage: Eukaryota > Metazoa > Arthropoda > Insecta > Lepidoptera > Hesperiidae > Phocides > Phocides pigmalion. Next base: position 9,078 of record DWON01004011.1, on the reverse strand, counting down.
ATATAAATTGTATAATATTTAATCGAACGATTTTTCACGAACTATATTTGAAGGAAACCCAGTTTACACTGCTATCAAATATTCCCTAAGGAAATTTCATAGTATGTGATATAATAGCAAAATAAATCAGAAAAAAGGTTCTAATGCAAGATGGTGCTTACATTCTTCAATTTTAATTAAACATTGTTTGCTGTAACGGCTATAAATTAAGTTAAACCTTTATTTAGGAAGGAGTTATGGACATGCCTTAATATTGCCTCTTTCGGCAAGAATTTATGTATTTAAATAGACAATTTATTTAAACCTTTGCCAGAGAATTAAGATTCTTATGAAGGCTTTACAGAAATAGTTACATATTATAAGTTGCAATATTCTTCTTTTATAAAAAAAAAAGAAATCAGCAAACGAACATGCAGTCTAACTGATGGTAAGTGGTCACTGTTTCCCATACCAACTCGATAAAGAACGAGAGTCCCACTTGAAGTCGGTCACAGATGTTTTACTATTTGATACTAGAGCGACCACCCTAATACTAAATTGGTCATTTTATTTGTGACGAAGCCAACAGCCACACCTTTCTACTACACGCAAGTAAGCTTCAGGCTAGAATATTTCTAGCGTGGCCGAGGTACCTCCCAGGTCCCAGTTGGGGCTGGAGGTAGCCTTGAACAAATCCGAGGCCCTGTGTTTTCACGGGCCCGGAATGGCACCTCCGGCCGGTTCGGCCCTCGTCGTGGGGGGGACTTCCATCGCTGTCGGGTCCTCGATGAAGTATCTGGGACTCGTGCTCGACAGCCGGTGGAAGTTCGAGCAGCACTTCCGGCTCCTGGCCCCGAAGCTCATCAGGGCCGCGGGGGCGCTGAGCCGGCTGCTCCCGAACCTGGGCGGGCCGAATGCGGGCTGCCGCCGCCTCTATACGAGCGTGGTGCGGTCCATGGCGCTGTATGGTGCGCCCATCTGGGCCGACACTCTGACCGTCCGCAACCGAACGCTGCTGCGGGAACCGCAGCGAGTCATGGCGGTCAGAGTATCGAGGGGGTACCGCACCGTCTCGTGGGAGGCGGCCTGCGTCCTCGCGGGGACGCCGCCGTGGGACCTCGAGGCCGAGTCGCTGGCGCGCGCGTACTGGCGGCGAGCACAACATCCGCCGCCGCCAGAAGGGCAAGCGGAGTGGCGCCGTAGGGCGCAAGAGGTAGTGCTCCGGAAATGGGAGCAGAGAGTGGCGGAGCCGGTCAGCGGCCGCCTGACTCTAGAGGCGATCGGCCCCGTGCTGCGGCGGTGGTTATCGCGCAAGCACGGGGTCCTCACCTTCCACCTGGTGCAGGTGCTCTCGGGGCACGGATGCTTCGGGAGTTACCTGCACCGAAGGGCAGGGAGGCCGGACCCGGGGTGTGCCGTGTGCGAGTGTGCAGACGACACGGTTGAGCACACCCTGGAGGTCTGCCCGAGGTGGACGAGTCAGCGCGGCGCGCTGGCCGCAAAGATCGGACCCGATACCTCGCTGCCAGCCCTGGTAAAAGCCTTGGTAGGCAGCGAGGAATCGTGGCGGGCGGTGGCCCTCTTCTGCCAGGAGGTGATGTCGCAGAAGAGGGAGGCCGAGAGGTTGAGGGAGGCGGGAGAGGCGGTCGCGCGCCCCAGCAGGGCAGCCGCCGCGAGGCGGCGTGCGCAAGACCGCCGCCTGCCTCCTTAGAGGGACTAGCGGGCGGGGACCGACACGGGCCGTCGGTCGTCGCTCGCCAGGATGTCCAGGGGTGGACGGCGTGCTAGGTGTTCAGCACGCCGCCATCGGAGTTTCGTTGGGGGTTCGCCCCAGGGATGGGTCCGGCCAGAAAGGCCGGACACCACTGGCGGAGTCGCGGAAGTGTGCGAAAGCGTTCCCGCGGCTCCGCCCCGCAAGTGGAGCGGTGGAACACCCGTCGGTTTTTTAGTGGGTTGGAGCCCCACATACCCCTCCGCCGGCCCCGTGGCGAAGGGCACCCGTTCCGAGTTTTTCCGACGAAAAAAAAAAAAAAACGATATGGCATTGCGTTGTTCAAATATACAGAAGCAAAATGGAGAAATGTGTTCAAGATTGTATTCAACCCGGGAATATGGCTAGCATTTTGACACCATGCCGCATGGACATGGACTATACATTGTTTAGGTTAAGCTGCTTGAGCTGCTGCTGCTGCTTAGGTCGCAATTATCTGTGCGAGATATGAACCAGCTCCCTTGTCAGCGGTGACGTCAATCAAATGTGGTACTATTTGTTTGAACAAAACTAGTAAAATGTATATAGCAAAACAATAATAATACATATGTACTTATCGTATATAGAAATTACATATTCTATATTGTATGCTATTTTTTTAATGATGCTAACATAATGAGTTCAGAATCGCACGCAAGTTCAGATTGTCAACACATCAAGTATTTACCACAGAATTGTTTAGTATTTTGTTGAGAACTAATATTGTGTGGGTGGCGTGGTTCCTCGACCAACTTCCATTGGAATTATGCTCACACCGAGACGGTGTTACACGGAAATACATGAACTGTCGTCCAGACACGTCGCGTATATGTTACTGACAGTAACTACTCTACAGGTAAGAAATGAAACGTCTGTATTGACACAATAATTTAATATCTATAAATATTATAAAGGCCCCCGTCGCGTCTGTCTGTCTGTTCGTGATAAACTCAAAAAGTACTGGATGAATTTTCGCAGTTTTCAACAACAGGTAGAATGATTCCTGAGAAAGGTTTTGGTGTATAATAAGTTAAATTTTCTTAATAAATTAAATAGTTAAAATCAATATAGTAGTTCAATCCTCATTCGGAATAGATGTTTCTAATTATTAGTTTTTGCAACTAGGTAATGACAGGATGCATGTATGAAAGAAAAAGTAAGTAAAAAATAAAATAAAGTAAATATAAACTCTATTACCCGAACGAAGCTGGGTCGGGTCGCTAGAATATACAAGTAAATTTAATATTGTACTGTAAGTTATATTAAAGAGGATTTTAAAAATGTACGACAATCATTAATGTACGCGTAGTAATGCAATTAAATTTGATTGATTTGTATAATATTAGTTTATGCCAGGAGTCGGCCTTTAAGACGGAAGAGCCAAAAGTTGCTTTGACATTTTTCTCATATTTTAAAGAACCACTAAAAATATGTTTAAATACTTTTATGTATGCAGATGAAACAGTTGATATAAATACAGAATATAAACAGATAGTTATATCTATGGGTACATTTTAAGAGTTTTGGCAATAAAACGTTTGTATATGGAACTGGACAGCCAATACTTTGCATTAAAAGAGATAATGCGGCTCGCGAGCCGCAGGTTGCAGACCCCTGGTTTATACTATTTTAAAGTAACATCATTTATACATTTATATATTTTATCAAACAAACAACTAGTACCACGTTTGATTGACACCGCTAGTGACAAGAAGGCTGGTTCATTTCTCGTGAATTCACTCTCAGAGAATTGCGATTGCTATTCAGCGTGGGTATGCAGCTAGCGTTTTTGGAACCAAGCCGCATAGGCTCGGACTCTCATTTCATCATTGTAAATATATAAATTTATATCATATAACGGGTAATCACGATTAGCGCTTTTTAATTACCGATAATTTAAATCAGTTACATGACTCGTAGTCACGGTGAAACCGGGAAATATGGTTAATTAAAAATCGTTAATGGTGAGTACCCGTTATATGAAGAAAATATTAGTTTGTCCATCGTGCCGATTTTTTAGGAAAATTAAAACATAGGTGATTTAAATATCGATACAAAATTATGAAATTATATAGGACCATTTTATTCTACAACCTTCGTCCCTCTTTCATGCAACTTGAGAATACTGTCATTCAGAAACCTCTTAGGTTTTTCAGTAAAAAATCTAAATGAGTTCTTACCTCAAGCAAAGAGATTATCAAAAAAGGTGGAAATTTGAACGCGCAAGGTCTGGAAAATTCGTTGGATGGAGAAAAACATCACAAACAAACTCCAACAATTTTTGTCGAATAGTTAAAGACCGTCAAATTTTATGGTTGACGGCCTACCTGGACTTTCTGGATAATCAACGTCAAAGACCAGCTTTAAATCAAGCAAATCACTTCCGTACAATTCATTCGGCTAGAGCACCTTCGACAAAAATAGGGCATATCTTATTTGCCACTTGTATTTCAATTTTTTTTTTATTTCGCTAGAATGGGTACATGATATGATGTAGGTTGTAAAGGTATGTAGGTTCTCCAAGGTCCACCTGCCAAGGCATGCCTTAAATTCTAATTCAATCATTCTTAGGCGTAAATTACGTAATATTGTGTATGAATATTGAATTGCCATGTCAAAGTTAGATAAAATTTGTTAACAATATCAAAGTTTTAAATTAATTAAGATTAAAATTAGTTTTAATAAGTTCTATTGTATAGTATAATACTTTTGTTCTGAAAGGCCAAAAACGTAATATTCTAGTGTATTGCGTTTTTGCCCTTTTAGAACAAAAGTATTCTAACGCGTATAAAACTGATAAATATTAACGCATCAGAACCAAAATTCTTTCCAAATATTGCTGACGTTATCTCTTTTAGAATATGTTATCGTACACATTTATTTTTCAATAATAAATAACATTTAGCCACCTCCCAGCCGAAATCGGCATGAAATTTCCAGACAACCCAATAATTAGCATAAATATCACATCAAATACCTTAAAACTAATTACAAGCGAATGCTAAACATTCTGTAGAGAGTGCATGTCCGTGCGGCGATATCAAGAATGCCAACCAAATTCCCATGCTTAATAAGGAATTATGCAGATATTACGAGGGTCATGCTAAAATAAATCAGATACCCTTTACTCATTAATTTGACAATGGGAAGTTATACACCATTGTAATAGCTGGTTATTTATTGGTAAATTTGAAAATGGAATACTTCTAAATTAAAATATTCCACAAAATATTTTTTCTGTGAAAATCGGGCGGAGATTTGTTTGCTGCTAACGAGCTTACTGAACGTGATTTTCACGCTATGGTTAACTATAACAATAAAAAAGGTTTAAGGCTATCATTGCGGCATATACCAGATCGGTTCAGCGTTGCGGGAGGCGGTACTAAACAGGAGCATATTTGTCTACAGTGAAGATGGGACAACAATTCACTGAAATATTGTATTTTTAGCATCTGTGTATCACTCACGAATACACAGACGTAATGTCCGCCCCCAGTCTTGTACACAGTACTTTTGTTCGCTCGTAATCTATTGTACGACACGGTGTGTACAAGCTATAAACGCGTTGCTTATCGCAATACATAGCAGTGTTGTACATCGCAGGGAAAGTGTTAAAGGGGAAGGCATGCTCATAAACGTAGTTTAGTGTACTTTTCTACATTGTCATTGCCTACTGTTTATTACATTTACCAATGACATCGCCTACTGTTTATACATTTTATTAAGAAAAAATAAGAAACGGGCATGCAGGACACCTGATGTTAAGTGGTCACTGCAGCCCATGGGAAACCACGTTCAATCTCAAATAGAATAGAAGTTAAGTTAAGGATGGACGCGGATGCGTTCAACCTTGACTTTACTCTTGAGGAATAAGATGGTCGCCTTCATTAATGTGTATCCGGTAACCACACCTCTCCAACCGAAACACAATACATGAAGAACATGTTGCTTTACAGCGGGTTATGAGGGTGGCGGTGGTGCCGTCTCGGGCTAGCTCTAACGGCTCTTCCACCTTTCAAATAGGATTAAGTCTGATAAATTGAAACGTCTTACGTCTCTCTTAATTATTCAAACACAACAGCATTGAACACTGTTTTTGTAAAATAGAAATGTTATTAACATATTTACGTAATATAAATAAAAATACTGCCAATGTAACGTCAGTAGCACGATCGTTGCAGTGTACATTTATGAGCCAATTTACATGTACGTAGTAATCAGCGCAGTGAATTATATCGGTACTAATTAATTAAGCGCTGATGTTCTCCGTTGTCTACGGAAAAAGTTCATTAATAAAAATCGGTAAAATATGGCAAAATAAACAAAATACTGTGAACGAGGCACGGTTGGGTAGGCTGGAGGAGTATCGAGGACGGAGTAAGGGTTTCCTCCTCTCTCTCCTCTTATGGAAATCATAAACTGATGGGATTATATAAAAAAAAATGCTCCAATATTCTGATGGTCTGACAGCAATTGTGCCGTACAGGTTACAGAAACCTACAGATATCTTGCTGTGTCACATACGTCTATCTTAAAATAATCTTATCCATATAATTGGGATCATGCCTAAATGTTTAACGTAACGATAAAAATCTACGTAGGTTTATAAGTACTATAAGGTGTATACCTACGTAGATCTTAAATACTGAAAAATTTTGAATTATTTAGTCACCATTTCAAGGTTAAAAATATTTACGTAACAATAAATTTAATGAGACAAGGTCAAATATTAACAGCAAACAAAATCACGTTATACACATAAATACTCCAACTTAACGTTAAAATGATACAATGAATTCGAAAACAAGAGACGAATTTCGAAGTGAATTCATTATTAATTATTCCCCGGATCTCAGGGACGGAATATTACCCGGATGATATTTCTTATTAATATTCATGATACGGACCGTTAATGTAATTTGCCGTTAGATGTAGTATTACAATAACTAGATTTAAACAGTAATATTAGATTAGGGCATAATGATATGATAAATGAGCATGCAATGCACTTGACGGTAAGCGGTTTCTATCGTCTACAGACTTTAGTTAATCAGTGTAGAATAGAATTCAGTATAGAACTCAGTATAGAATTGGAGTTTCAAATGGAGTTGATCGGATACGTAGGTTCTCGTCAGGACGCCTATCGATATAAATGTAAAGTAGCAAACGAGTAACTGTGCACCTGAAGGTACGTCATGACTCCCGTAAATGGACATCAGTTTAATTCAATATAGACTAGGAGTTTCAGTTAGAATTGATCAGATGTGTTGGCACTTATCAGGATTCCTTTTTCGTATCTTTAGTTTCATAGTTTAAAATCATATGTTACTCGTCAATCTATGGCTTTACTATGTAACTTCAATAAGATCTGAAGTTTACAAGATGTTAGTGATCACTTGCCATCATGTTGATTACTGTTCGTTTGTTCCTTCCATTTTATAACAAAAGACATATTCGAACATATATTATTTTATGTGTTAAGAGTAGCAAACTAACATGCAAACCACCTGATGCTATGTAGTCGCAGCCCGTAGACATCCATGTACAACTACAAACACGACTGAAATCATACTTGAGCTCGAATGTAGATACTTTGCTTCTCCTGAGGATTAAGATGGTCGCCTCGCTTCAAAGTGTAGTCGGCAACCGCACCTCTCCAACCGAAACACAGATAATGCTTTACGGCGAATTATGAAGGCAGCGGTGGTACCTCCCTGGGTGAACTATAGTTCTCCCAGCTTTAGATGGAATTTCAAAATGTTATTACATTTTCCGTCTTCATCTTTCTATGCTATAACTCTATGTCCTTTATGGTTTTGTTTGTACATTACGTATTAACATTAATCCGTTATTCCCTGTTAATATTAATTTGTCGCAGGTACACTGGCTTGTGTCGGAGTGGGACTTACCTATATACATAATTAATATCCAAGGGTCACATAATCTTGACGCTTTAGGATCTTGCAGTACGTACGTACATAGGATGAGATTTATTTAAGGCATTAGTGGATTAAGTACAAACTCAGTGACAGCAGAATTACCTGCAATCCTGTGTCAGATAGGCCGGCTATGTAAATATGATTGACACATGCCATATTCCCAGATCCTACGATGTTTTGTCAGTGTGTGGCCTGTTACGATTAATTGATAAGCACATGATTGCTGGCAGATTGTTAAGTTTAGGTTGTTAAGTTGAGTCTCTTAGGACGTATTAACAACAGTTATAACATATATTTTATAGGGTTGCGACCAATTATGTTCGTATTTTGGCTGCAACCATGTTTACGTCCTCCTCTGTTGGGCACAGGTATCTCCTATAGCCCGGAGAGGATGCGTATTGATGAGGATACATCACAGGCTTGGAATTATAAAGACTAAACAGAAAAATAACAACTTTTTGGGGATCTGAGATAAATAGTTTTATGTCATTAAATTATTGTAACATTTGAAATTTTTGAGGTAGACATTCTGAGATTATTTTAAAATAATTCTTACAAAGGTATTGTGTATCCTGTAAATTAGACAAAATAAAATAAAACCTTGAAACTTCGAAATCATTCTCTATAATGCGTCATGTTAATGCTAACCACTTTGTCGGTTTGTTTTCAAAATAAAAGTTTCGACAAGGTTTGACGAAAGCCGAATCTCATCGAGAACTTAACATACCTTCTGAAGCACGGAAACACTCATAATTTTTTTACCATTATGGGTCACCCATCCAATTTCTGACCACGGCCAAGTCACTTGCCGCTTTACACAACGGGGTTTTACGCGCTTCGTAAAATCGTTATTTAATATTTTAGAATTTATGTAACCAATTCGCTAAAGAACCTTTTCAATCATTCTTACTTTGTATAGAGGCAAATAATAATGGTCTTAGAGTAAGCCGTTTATCAAAAATCATAATAAAAGATGCATAGCGTAATTTAACTTAAATAGTACTAAGTAGGCCTGACACAATAATGTCGTCGGTGATGACTGAATTAAATTGACATAACTTCTTTATTTTACTGAAGGAAACACTATTTTGAGTGAAGCCCATCGTAATATAATGCAGAAAACTGTATTCAATCTAACCGTTTCTGAGATTAACGTGCACAAACATACAGACATACAGACAAACAAAATCAAAATACATTGTTTTGGGTTCTCTGGTGTATATAAAAAAGCACCCTATTATGAATTTTTAAATATATATTCCAAAGATAGCCATTACTTACAGTTTTATTATATGTATATGTCGCGGATAGATGTCGCTATGGTTCAACAAACAGTGCCATCTAGCAATTGTTACGTGAACTAATAATATCACTACCGGAAACGCAAGCGCTGCTGTCGCTTGGACACGA
>DWON01004010.1:0-16981 GCA_018251015.1 Phocides pigmalion okeechobee | reverse complement strand
AACACAATACATGAAGAACATGTTGCTTTACGGCGGGTTATGAGAGTGGCGGTGGTGCCATCCCGGGCGAGCGCTAACGGCTTTACCTCCTTTTAAACTTTTTCGAGACGTTTGTACCAATTAATATCGGTTGATCTACATAGCCTTTAATTTTCTATTATTTAAATCGGTTCCTTATATTGGTGCTCAAATGACAGTTGTTAATTTGGATACAATATATTTTTCATAACGAAGAGATAAGTAAGTGTCTTTATAAAATTTAATGCGTGGGAATAAAATCATCGCCCCACAAGACCTTTTTGTTTGTTGTCTTTTCGTTTAACATCTTGTTGTTGTTTTGTTTAACATTGTCTATACTGTATATGTCGCTTTCAAATTTATCAGCAAATTTAAGCTTTGCAATTGAAAATAATCATACATATACTTGTAATAAACGTGATTAATTTCAATTATAGCAGCTAGTTATCTACAAAGCTAAATGAAAAGGGTTGGATCAAAAATTGAAATTAAAAATGGAACACGGCAAGGCGACTCTTTATTGTCAATTATGATGTGAGCAATTTACGTGAAAACCATTCTTAGTATACCTAAATGACTAGAAAACTCTTAAAACGCTGTGATATATAACAGTATAGAAACCCAATAAATAACAACTTGATCGAATATGTATTGGATACCAATATCTCAGTCAAATAGTATCGCCAAATCAAACTTCAAAAGAAATAAAGCTATGATTGAACTTATATGGAAGATAAACTTGACTTACAGAGAAATAACGAAGACAAATAAAGTTAGCACTAAGATTAAATGAAAGCTCTGTAAATCGCATGCATTCGCTCCCCATGTTGACATGTAATGCACTTCACGAGTATTCTAAGCCTGTCAAAGATCAATATAAAGAAGTGTGCGAAATATAACAAAAAACCCAATGAAATCGGATAAGAAACAATAAATGTATTTTATGCCTTTCCAGTAAAGACTAATATTTACGTATTTTTTAAGATCCTATTAGTATAATCAAAATACTATTCCATCTGTTGCACGCTGGACAAGGTATTTTTAGGTATTAATAACGAAATTAAACTTAATGAAGTGCTTAGGTTATTGAGACGTAAGTTTTGGTAAATAATAGGGCGAACTAAGGGATAAAATTACTAGAATCCTATAATTAATTAATAAAGTTAAAAGTAAGTAGAGTTAAATACATAAAAATGATATATATAAAGTTAGTTGATCAATTAATACTGCTTTCAGGGTTTTTAATCTACTCTCTTTTATAGAACGCAAAAGTTTCTTTAAATCCATAAGTAGTTACTAGGTTAAATTATGAACACCTACATGTCTTTTGGGTCAAGATATCTAGTTTAGAACTTTTTGAGTAACATTTTATTTTCAACCATTTTTGCTTTATTTTTTAGTTACTTACTTAAATTGTAATAATGATCCATGTGATTTTAACCTAATTGTAATCTAATGTGTAACCTAGTTACATAGCAATTTGACTAATACACAATTATTCTTAGTACAAACTTCATAATATTTCGTTTAAAACAAAAGATACTCTTGACAAAATTTTCCATTAATTGAAGTCATTGTCTAAAATTTTGATTATTAGTATTCAGCCGTGATTACGCAAACCGGGAACACATTACGCCTAAATTATATTATATATTCCACAAAAGCTTTTGTTTATCCTCTTATGTCATCTACATACAATTTTCAATAGAACGTAGCGGAACGTAAGCGAAATACCGATTTACAGGGATAAATGAATTGTGGACTGCCAGGAAATGATGTTAAAATAAACGGAGCTGAAGGAGATCGCGAAACCTCTGACCTAGCGGCGTGCGAGTACGCGACAATCCAATTGGGTTACTAGCGGCCTGTTCACCTCGTCAGATTTTACTAACTGAATATTTGAAAACAATTTTATGTCTGTATTACTTGGTAAATATCCAATATAGGGTTCCCAATTTAAGTTAGAATTTAGAAGTTTGACAGCGATGGCAACACTATCACATTTTAGCACTATTATATAACGGTCTGTAAAACGTGAAAATATATTTTAAAGTTAGTCCCTTGTGTTAGCGATATATTTAAGATCTACTTCGCGAAGTGCTCTTGGTCTATTTTGAGTTAGTTACCGATGTCAAAAAGTAAAAAATATCGTGTTCATGTTTATAGTTCTGTCTTCCAGCGAGAATGGGTAAAGCGTACTCCGATTAGATCGATCGGTCAACTTGTCTGCTCAATACAGAGGTAACCCACAACCGGAGACCCATCTAATGAGTTATCGTGGTTAGCTTTATGTAACGTACTGTTTGATATACGCCTAACCGTAGCTTTGTGAGCGCAAAAAAGACTTTAATAGCAATTCTTTCATCTGACACTGAAGTTCGACTGCGGCTTTCACCACACGACCACTACACCTATTTTAGCTTAGGTCGCTTCAAACCAAACGTATTGTCAGCTAACGACTAAAGGAAAATATTCCACACTGCTTTTCCATTTATTTGCAAAATGCCTTATTTGGTTGGAACACTGATAATAAGTTCGTAGTCGACGTACGTACGAAATACGTAGTCCTCCACACTCAGCGGCTGTTGTATATTCACTTTAGCATAGAAATAGTAATAATATTGTTAACATAGTGCAGTCTGATTCCAATTCCTCTCAGCGGCCGTTATTACATTTGGTGTGAACACTGCATAATCGTAAAAGAACGTTGTTGTATTCTACTTCGAAGGTTATGAGAAGGTAGATTGATTTTTCTAGGCATGTAAGTCCTTGGAGCTAGGAAATATTTAAATGATTTCGCGTTGGAATCTTGTTCTATATGAACTTGGTTACACATGTCTATAACAATGATTTTGGAGGTAAATATTAGGTGGTCTGGGTTCACATTGGCTACTTCCAAATCTAAAAATAAGCAAGGTGTAAGGTATCTGGTTTATTTACCTCCTTGGAGAGCTTCGCGTAGTGGGTGCGCAGCTCAGCAATCATGTTTCTCATCTGCTGCCCTTCGTACTTCAGGCGGCCGACTTCACTGTCCAACTTGTCCACGCGAGTTTCCTGGGTACGAGCCAGGTGAGCCAGATCAGAAGTCTCCATGAGGGCTTGTTTCAACTGAAATGAAAGTTTCTATGTAGTCAATCTTGTTTCGGCAAGGAAATTACTATATTAGATACAGTCCACTGTCCTGTTAAAGAAATTAAAGAAATTTTAAAACCATTAAATAATTTATTGGGTTTATAAAATATTACATTTTTCTAAATAAAATCCAAATCCGGCTCTATAATAAAATAGCGACTGATCAACCCAAGAACGTCATAACCAACCACTATATATGTTTTTATAATTTTTTTATTGCCTCACAGTGGACTTTAGGAGTGGTAATTATAATCATATACGAAAGTCATACAACCGAGGAGCGTAACGGCGACCATAATCTGCGGAAATATAGAGGAAACTCGCATTCGGCTACCTATTTTATATATTATTCTTAAGAGGTGATTTCTTACATCATTGCGGATGACGTGCAGTTGGCGCAGCAAGGCCGAGTTGTTGACGCTTTCGCCGAGTTCTCTCATTTCAATACGCAGCTCGTTCATGGAAGTCTTGGCCCACTGCAGCGTGGTCTGCTCGTTGCGCTCGTGGTTGTCCGTCGGCAGAGCAGAAGCATGTTGCCTAGGAAAACACACTTTTATTTAATTATACCTTTGAAATTATTGTCTTGAAATAAAATGAACCAATAACGAGTCCAGAGAAAAAGTGAAGCGATAAATTACATCCTAATTAGTATCGTGAATACTCTATCGAAGTTAAAAACAAAATTCCAACCATACTTTTAGTGACACATTCAGAGTTTGAAGCTCACTCGTATGCAACTTCCATTACGAATTTGTTCAAAATTTGCCATATAAAACAATTTTTGATATGAAATTCTTAACAACACGGAGCGCCGATGTTATTCTGAGATAATCCCATCGCGAACAACTCGATACCTTAAAGTGTCTTAGTGTTCACTTATGACAAGCTTATTCTATACCTGATATATGCATTTCTTCTAATTTTTATTATAGAACTAGCTTCACATGTACAAAGTAATATAGTATATTCTAATATGTTCTATGTTTATTTATTACATTTCGCGTATTCTTACAGAAGCATAATGCACGAATTATATTGCTTTTTGGCTTTGTAATGCCTTTGTGAGGTATGAAGATCACTTTAGCGTATTTAGATGCAATTACAGAACGCTAACTACACAAGTGGAATACAGGAAATTATGTTATGCAAGAGCGCGCCAGTGCAGGGGACCCTCAGGACAGAGGGCGGGCGGTACCGTGTCTCCTCTGGTAGCGGATAATAAAGTTTTCCATGCCTCGTCACACTATCGAGCAACTAATTGCATCAGTTTCGACGTGGACGTAGGTAATACTGTTAAATTCGACCCTATTTAATTATTAGCTAACCGATCTCAAATTTAAATTAACCTTCCCGGAACGAACGACTCGATGGAACATAAAATAGAATCGCAAAGACGGCACTCGGTAGAAGTTCAAGGCAAGTAGCATTCTGATAAAAGATGCAGAGTTGCAGTTCCTCTAAAATATTGTAGAACATTTCAACAATGTCCCGAGTTATTCTCAGTTTCCTATAGAGCATTAATGACAGGAAATTTCAAGAAAGTTTAGAGAGCAAGTCTGTAAATTGTATAAAGCATTGTTGTAAAGGTGTTAATCACAAAATTCATTAGTTTTAGTAGACGTATAAACTCAGATTTTAATGTGCAAATAGAGCGAACGACGATGCCAATGCATGTATTAATTTGAAAAAGATTATCAAGGAAAATTGAAGTTACTTCAATATCTCTGCGTTATTAAACTGAATTTATTCAACTAGAAAACATTCGTCGGATATTAAAGCGGACACAACGTTTGATAATAACGAAGTTGAATTATTTAAACTAACTCTTGCATATAAACCTCAGGTATTACGTAGTAAGCTCTAATTTAGTTTTGAGAATCTGTTTTCATGTAGACTGCGCTAGGATTAGCATTGCGGTGCCAATGAGAGCTACCTACGCTGCCAACTACATAAAACAAAATTACAGCGGATAGGGACTTTTATACAGCCTAACAAGATAAAGTAATTCAAACAAGTTATAGGTAGAGAAGCGCAAAAAACTTTAACACGAACACTCACTACATTTTTAAATTAAAACATTGCTAACGATCCTTTTTTAACTGTTATATTTTCTGTAACAAGTGCCCTAGTTTTAGTTTGATCATGACTTATCTTACACTTGTTGTTATATAATTAAAATAATATGTAACAATTTTTTCTATGCTGGTTACAGTTATTGATATAGTATTCTATGAAATGAAAAGTTTTAATATATCTGTAATCATACGTTTATCGCTCGTTGAGGTGTGTACATTTATCGGGTTTGAAAGTATGTTATCAACCAATCTTTAGTAATTTTTTTACGGTAAATATTTAATCTGATATATAACCGTATATTGATAGATGTCAAAGTTTACCATTGACAAATAAAATTACTCATCGTACTTCCTACGCTAGGTACAGTATACGATACGGTAGGTAGTTTTTAGAATTGAAAAATAGGTCCTTGGTAAACATCGTCATAACAGTACCAATTATAGAAAGAATATACACCTTTTACGACCCATTGTTGGAGGAGTCTCCCTTGACATCTGAATGAGACCTCAAGCGAGCATGGCTCAAGTTGAGTCCTCTGATTTACAAAAGTTCCCATGAAACTCCTGAGCACCTGAGCGAACATTGTCGACAGGTTACAATAAGTATAAACCTCGAAACGAGCATCTTCTGTTTGCAATGATCATTGTTATATATGTAGATAGTCCAGCTTCTAGACATATTGTCTAGTTACGCACTTATGGGCAAACGATGGTCAATTAATAATGTTACAATAAAAAGTTCATAAAAGAAATTTACTTTAATTTTACTTATCATAGTTTAAAAAAAGTATCGTCAGCTAGCATAGTGGTTACAAATGAAGAAGCAATAGCGTGGCGTGTAAATCCTATGATAATAATATCGCTCATCCTTGTCACGGATAAGAAATTGTTCGCGACAGCGCGCGAGATCAAAGCGCAATCGTTAGAGCACCAGCATTACATTTATTGCAAATTTCGCAAAGCATGCACAATGCGCAATGAACTTTTATTTTTGCAAGCATCTTAAACAATTGATGAAACCCGAGAGAGAGAGACCAATTGCTTTTAAAGTTTCTATTTAAATATGTTGTTGTAATTTAATTGTAAATACTACGTTTAAAAGTACTTCACCAGTTTTAATTTACATGGCATGAGAAACAGATGAACATGATGCCGTTTTCTCTTACTGACATTTGATCGCGAGGAGCACCCTTGAGTACTAAATTAAAAGGTCTCGTGTAAGTACGCTTTTAAAATGCACCTAGTCCCGGAAATTGTGAAGATCGTTAAGGTTTGACAAATTTAAGCAACTATGGGTGCGGTAAAGCTTTGAATGGGTAACCACTGATGGCCAAATTTAAGGTTAAGTTTAGTACTTCGCATCTGCGTCCATCCTGAAATAGATCTTCTGTTCTATTTGAGATTGGACGTGGTTGTCCATGGTCTGCAGTGACCACTTAACATCAGGTGGCCTGCATGTCCGTTTTTTACTCTTTCATACTAAAAAAAACATAAATATTATATAAATTCAAACTTGTAGTAACCTATTAATACTATCCATATTATTAATCGAAAACACTAATTACGATTGTAAATATTGTCCTAGTCATGTTTTAATTGTTTGCCGTGAACTGATATTACATAGCAATGCGAATTATCCTGGTTTATTGTGTCGTTCAAAGTACTGTTACTGATTAATTTAATATAAGTTTGTCACTACGTTGTTATGCAGAGCGTCAAAGAGTGTTATCCAGCAGTGAACAAAGGTCTGCACAAGTAAAAACTTAATTTTATGTTTACGATTTCGTATACTGCAATTTCCCAAATTCCAAAAACATGTAAGTCAAATTTTTGTTATATTTCTATTCTTAAAAATTTGTTTTGGACTAGACTTTAAAAAAAATAAAAGTACTAAACAAGATTGACATTTTTGACAGTTTGTATTGCAGTTCTTAGTAAAAACTGAAAAGCTTTGAGCTTTGAGCTTTTCAGTTTGTATTAAATTAAGCTTGTACATAATGTTTATTAAAAATTTAAATATTCTAGTCCAAGCATTGATGAAAGTTTTCTCCAACTGCCTGATATTTAAACAGGGCTTATTTATATTGGTAATTATTTTTTTCCGTTTATAAATAGAAAAAGGGGTTTAATCAAAATTATTTATGAATTTAATTATCATTGGAACCAAGTCGCAAGTGCCTATAGATAATATAAATAAGGTTATGCTCATATTATAATAATTTTAAGGTGCTCATTGTTACATATAAATTTGTAAGTACGTATATAAAGTATTCTCTTTATTAATATACCCGCAAACTCGCCCAGTGGTGATTGACATAAATTGACATAACTTCTTTCTTTGTTAACTGATTTAAATTAAAATACTCTAAATATTAAGTGAAACCCATCACTACATAATCCTGAGAACTGCATTCAATTCGGAGAAGCCTTTTCAGAGATTAGCGTGAACAAACATACAGACATACAGACAAAATGAAAAAATATTGTTTTGGGTTCTGAATATTTGAATATTTTTGCCATGTACAGACAGCGATCAGTTACAGTTTTATTACATGTATAGAAAAAGATTATCAATCGGATAGTGCTCGAGTTAGCATAAATAATATTACAGTCATGGGATGTATAAAACTGGGAGTTGAGGACATTCACTAGTTACATGCAATTAAATTGTATCACGTTTTAAAATCGCCAGTTCGGATGTAAAATGGTTATTTACCGACAGATGCAACCGCCATATGCGCGCTGCGTGGCGTTAGAAAAAACCGGTCCCTCCGATCGCCTGCCTACGTCAGACAACATGCATTGTCCACACAAGCGAAATATCGCTTCTATTTTTTAACACTTTAACTGCGACGCTTATATAATAGATCGGGTCAGTGTTGTGTGACGTGGCACTAAACTGGAACATATCGCTAATTTAAAACAAAAGGGTCACAAATCAAAAATATTCAAAATCCTTTGTATTGTAAAAATTCAAATTTTGTCGGTCCCATATCCAATCAACCATTAAAAGCAGAATAAAAATATCTTTGTAACAATGTATAACACCTATTTATCAGTTTTAAAATTACAGAGCAAATATACAAGAACTGATTTTGAAAACTTTAAATGGCTCTCCTGTAAACTTAGTCTATTCGCGTTGTGGCCCTTTTGTTTTGAAGTAGCGATATTTCTCCAGACTGAAGGTGCGATGACAATTCAGTGAAATATTGTATTTTTCAACATCTGTATATCATCTACAAATACCCAGATGTAATGTCCGCTCCCCGTCTTGTAATCTTTTTGTTCGCCATTAATCCATACAGATTTGTAAGTACAACACAGACGTGTACAAGCTGCATGCACCGCGCAATACAGAGCAGTGTTGTACGCCGCAGGGAAAGTGTTAATTGATTTTATTTTTCTTTCCTTTACTTGAATTCGATGTGTATCTTCATCGACATCTTTATGAGCCCGGTAATGAACCACTAGTAACAGGTCTTTTCTTTGAAGTCAAGTATTGATTTTTGGACTTCACACACATTTTAATTTTTTTTAAGACATCAGGTATGTGAACGATGCACCTATATTGAAGGTGTTAGTTATCACCGTTATAGCAAGCGACAGTTATTTAACTATGACGAGTGACAATTAGTAATTACTAAAATATGCACAACATCGAAAAATTACAGATGCATGCTATTGATTCAAGCTTCAGGACCCCGTTGTGAAATGCTGGAATTCCATCATTATGTAAACTTGCTGCTTGACTAGATATGAAGTATATTATTGCACTATTATTAACCAAATACCATGCCCACCGGCTGAGTGTACTCTGTACATTCCACATTAGCAATTGCTAGTTTAATTATGCAGATATAAAAAATATACATCGGTATTTGTATTTATCAAAATAAATGAGTATAATACCCGAAGGTATTGCAAATCTGCTTTCTTATTACTAGAACCAGTATATGTAGACCATAATAATTAATTGGAAGCAAGCTGCGTAATATATTACCGCTGGCCAAATCCACTTTCATAAATTAAAGGCATAAGGCATTGATAAAAACTCTTTTCTGAATTTATTCAATAGACCGTATGGTCAAATTATAGGGTCACTTTTCTAATGGCCACGGGTATCTTAAAAAAACTAACGTCGGCCAAATGTCGTCGAATAAATATGCGTCCGCGCACCTGCTTTTAAATTAGATGTTAGAAAAAAAGCCGGCTGTGTATTTTGAGGAACTTCTAATGAAGGGACACTTGGATTTCGGTGAATAAAAACGAAGGGCCTTCTATGATATATATTATAGAAGAATGCGTCAAAAGTGGAACTAAATTATCTTGGAAACGGATAGCAGTGAAAATAACTATAAATATAACGATGACCAACATTTTACTTCACAGTCTGTTAAAGAGATTAGATTAAAATAGTTTTCTAATCCCTGATAAAGCTTTTAGTAATAAGATTGAGTGCATCTTGGACTAGAGATAGGGATAGTCGTAATAGTAAATACATTAAATATATTTAAGCCAGTATCGAAATGTAATATATTGTGTATATTACTTACTATCACTAATTTAGCTTAATGTAGAAATGTTAAGAAATCTCATGTAATGTTTTAAAAAGTATATTAGTTTTTTAATAGACCTGAATTTTTAGATTCATGCTTATTTGATACAATATATACATGAAGTTTCACTTTATATTTAATTGTAATTACAATAATTTAATGAGAATGTTTCATTTAATTTGACGAACAAAACTAAATCCAAAGGTAGCCAGTAGTTATTCCGGGAACTCGAGTCGTCGCTCGGTACAAGGTTTCCACTTTTGAACTTTCATTCTCTGTCTCGTTATTTTTAATCGCTACAGTTAAATAATGAACATTTAGCAAAAATGTTTTCATCTTTTCTTTACTTTTTATTTTAGAGAGGTAAATCACATTGAAATAAAGGTAGTGTGTTATGAACATGTTTTAATTGGATATAAGGCATCGAATCTGCATTAAAGGTACACGGCAAAAATAGTCCTGTTCCGTATGTATTGTTTATGTGAGCGCGTTCACTACATGCACCACTCTCATCAATTTGTTAAACCATTTTTAAATAGGTTAAAAGTCCCTGCTGTATTTTGTAGTCTCTTTAAAACGCTGACTGACTATGAAGAAATAAGAAAATAGTAATATTGTGTAAGGTCACTTATTATTCTTTATTATCATAATAATCAAATCATTTTTGTCCCAGCTATTGGGAAATAACGAATCGATGATGATGATGATGATCTTAGTTCAAATTAACAAGCCTTAGGCTATAGTCGAATTTACTTGGCTTTGATAGATTAGTTGCGAGGCATTCCTTCTCCTTTAAAGAAAGTGTTTATTATTTTCAAATAACACTTATCATTTAATTATCATAAATATTATACCATAGCTATATCCAATGGTTCTGTACGGTCTTCGATAGCAAGTTGAACGCCATTCGATGACCATTCGCGCCAACCTGAACTATTTTATAATGTCGATTACTAAAAACAACGAGCTGGAACGCTAATGTATAATTTTTTAGCTGTGCCGACTGCCGCGCACGCGCGCTGTTTGTCAGCTACCGGATGTGGGCCCGTAGCACATTACTTCCGGTTGGTATATAAATAAACATCCCATTAAGCCAGATGTTTCGCCCCTATAAGTACCAACTGAACCCCTTTTACTTTGATTTCATACATTTTTAACAGATAGCCGAATGTGGCTACGCGTATGTTGAGGCTACTATAAGTAGTATACGATTTTTAAGTAATATTGTCCGTTTGTTATATAGTAAAATACAATAGATAATATACTAGATAGAGACTGCACTTAGTTCTAACTACGTGTAATTTAATAATGGTGGTAAGAAATAAAAAATGAATAGATTTCATTACTATTATGATTATATTTTCCCTTAACAATTATTAAGCAGTTGTGAAAATGTAAATAAGAATACATCTCTATCAATTAGTATATTATATATAGCTAAATAGTTTACTATCCCTGTACGTATATAAAAGTTTTTAATGGATATTACCTAAAGGCACGAGATAAGTTGAGACTAAGATGAGGACCACTTGGAGCCTACTCCGCTCATGATAAAAATAAACGTGATAAAAATCGAACAACAAAACAAGCGAACAGCTGGCGACATAGCATTTCAAGTATGCAAACTCATTTTATATACCCGGGGCCGCTTTATTGCAACATTATCAACTCGCTAAGCTCATGGTACAGCTTCACGCTAATACTAGGGAGATAAGTATTAAAATCGAGAGATTTTTATTCCGCCATTCACACAATCGTGCTGGTCAGCACATTCAGATATGCGCACACGTATACGCAGTCAGAGCAGGTCCGTTTTTGCGTTCACTGCACGCGCAGGTGTTTTCAAAACGCCGATAACATATTAATTTATGTTCAATTTACTACGAATGTTTTTACTAATTATATAGAGAATATGAACCAGATACTAAATCTCAGCGCGCGTAGTCTTACGATTTGTGTAGATTAACGATCGACCGAGCATATGCAAAGTCGGGAGAAGGCTGCAAATATGAGTAGATGGCTGACCGCTTGTGTCAGCACATCGTTGAAGTTTTTCTACTTCAGTTGCAAAGGTTCAGTTGCAAACGATGGTGATTGTTAAATTTTGTCGGATTGATTTGATTGCTAACCCATGTCTCAGGAAAATTCGATGTCGAATCTAACTGAAATTTAATATCAAGTAACTGAAAGCCGAATGTCCGAACGTCCGCTTATTACAAAGGTCTTTGTAAATTATTATTTTAATCTAGAATGAATAAATGACCTAACTTGTATATGAATTCGAACACAAGTTTTGTATTCATACTTGTATTGTACTTTAGTATATAATAGTTGATTCATTCTCCAAACGCGTCTAAAGATGTGAGAACTCCCCGCAGGACTCTTCCTATAATCTGTTTCTTACGTGATAGGGGTCGCAAATCGGCCATTAACGTCCGTCACCAATCCTGAGGAACATAAGTCCTGGAGCATATATTCGTACCTCCTTTGTCTACAGCTACAAGGAAACACCTCATGAGTATATTTTAATTAATACTCTCCCTGCGGCTCCCTGCGGCACTGCTGTGTAATTCTGGACGCAACGCGCTTGCGGCTCCTACAAACCTGTGTTGTACCGACAAAATTGTATGGATTACGGGCGAACAAAAGTGCTGTTTTTACGTCGGAGCTACAAGACTGCGGGAGGAAGCAACGTCTGTGTATTCGTAAATATTTTACGAATGCCAAAAACATATAATAGTTGTGTGAATTGTCAGCATATCTTCAGTCTAGAGAAAAGAGGTCCAGTTAGGGCTGCCTCCCGCAATCCTGACTCGATCTAATAAATGCGCGCTGAGTCCAAGCGTTAACGTATCCTCCGAACACATTGGTACGATCACTGATTTAAAGCAGAAACAGGTGGCGTGGCACTGTCGCCAAAAGTGAATTGAGAATTTTTAGTTATGTATTTTTAATGTGTCACAATGTACATTTACCTGGACTACAAGTTAAATTCTCTTGACAAAGTTCTCATTCAACTCATTCAAGCATTCAAGGATTTAGCAGCGGATTTGGAACAAAAGCACGAGCGCTCGCTGATATTAAATTTGACAAAAGTAACGTTTTTTCTCAGCGCCGCTGTCGGCTATCTGTCTATTCATGTGACTATATCTTGATTTTTCTTAATCTACGTCTACTAAATGAAACCGTCAGTTAATCGTCGATTATAACTTAAATTGCAGACATATTTTTGCTTGCCTCACTAACGTAGTGTTTTTTTTATTGTATGACTTCATACTTCACCACCTTTACGTAATTTAGGAAGTAAGCAGGTAGCATTGATTTTATCGGCTCAATTGTTAATTTGCGCCTTCATAATGTCATTTCTGTACTTATTTTAATTAAAACATATAAAGAGCCGCTTAACCCCATGAAGGAGATTTATAAAAAAATTGAGCGTCCATTCTGAACACTACGAATTTTTAAGAACCTACATATTTCAGTGGTGATTTAAGAGAGCAAACGTAAAAAGACGCCTTTTGTATTCCCGAAGGAAAGACGAAGAGAAATCGCGTCGATCAGATGGCCTGGTTCTTGTCGAGAGGCCCTTGTTTCTCTGCAGTCTCGAAACACCACTTCCAACTTTTATATTATGACACGTCTTGAGGGACTGAAGTCGGCTTGTACGTAACACTGAAATGGCCCTCGGAATGCTAAGTGTTTCGTAGTACGGTTTAATACAGTGTAATGATGCTCGAATATTTTTAAAGCTCATTGAAATTCTGACTAAAAAAGTGGCAAGCAAATGACAGTCAATGGAATGTATTGGTTATAAGTCAATTTTAATAATAAAAAAGGACATTAAAATCTAACGCTTTCTTCAATGCCTAATAATATTGTATTATTTTTCGTATTTATTTACTAAAAGCTCAAATAAAACTTTAAGCATGAATAAGTTGTTCGACAGAGTGCACTGGTTTTAAGTTAAAAGAAAATCGCAAAACACTGCGTTTTGTATGACTAGATTACATTTCTATTCCCCTCAAGGTTTTGTCTAAAACTTTAATTGTCGTACATACTTGTGCCACCTACCCTACTCCCATGGAAATCTTTGTTTGTCGCTAAAACACTTTGTTCCACTGGGAATCAAACCCGTTACCCTCTGGTACTAAAATGGTAAAGAGAGGAAGGTAATATACCCATCTTATCAAGTGCTTTTGAGAACACATCGGACTCCATTATGCTTTTTGCGAAATCTTAGTAGTAAATTCAGGTTCATAAAATATGCGCAAGGCTTGCCTTTAAGGTATCAAATTAGTACAAGCATTATTGATTCCTTTTATCCTGTAAATACGTTACTGTAACTACGGTTTTTTCACCATTGCCTAGTTTATAAGAAATTTGAATAATAAGCTTAACATTACAATAATTTTACGAGCTACGACTCTAGCCGTCCTTTAGGATCTGCTTCTCAAAATCCACTTTCGTATTCGTGGTTTTCAAATATAATTTAGGAATCTGGTTTTTGGGGTAATAAATCAACCTCTTTTTTTCCGAGCATCCAAAGTCAGCTAAATAAAAACTCCTTAACATTTGATTAAATTTCTGAAAACATTTTCTTTTTACAAGACCCAAGTCCAAGTTTTACCAAGACCTAAATAAGAGAGAGACCTTGCACAGAATGTCAGAATTGAACCTACACCCTCTGTCATACTGACAAAATTATTTATGAAATCAATATAATTGCGTGTGTCGATAAGATGAAATAAAAAAAAAAACATTTCTTAGGGCTAATTTTTAATATCTAAGTAACATTATCGTAGTAATATTTAAGTTTATAATAAAATTCCTTTTAATTTATTCCTATAAGTGCTCTTACTCTTCATCCTAGTATACACAACCAAGAGCAAGTAGACTTATTTTGTAACGATGTTGTTTTATACAAATAAAACAACGTAACTATATGTACATATAATTAATAAACCTGTAGAAGAATTAATTATAAAGCGAATTTAAATGCAGGTTGAAGGATTGGATCCGCATCCGCGTTAAAAATTCATTGCCGCTTCCCAATCCAGTTAACGCTCAGCAGACGGTAAATAAAATCCGTTTAATCAATTACAAAACTGTTTCAGTCTAAATTAAATTTAGACATTTTAAAAGCTTTATAAAAAGCTTTTATTTTTTTTATTTTAGCGATAGTGGTACAAAATTTTTGAGCATAAATCAATTTGAAGTTTTATTTTAATAACAGTATTTTGTTCATAATGTATGTTTTCTTTATGTTTTACGAGTAACATAAATAACTTTTAGACATTATATTCGTAGCCATCTTTCGCTAGGATGCGATGCGATTTTGCTTCTCCACAAAATATACAAAGTTTCATGAGATAATAAACGCGCCGCGCCGTAAATTCGTTGGCAAAAGAAAGAAATAATGAAAAAACTTAACAAAACAAGGTAAATTCAATTACAAATAAATTTTGAGGACATTTAAAAAATAAATTGTGTACAATAAACTTACTTGAGATGTTCAATTTCCTTCTTCAAGTGCGTAATATCGGATAAGTGTAAAGTTTTCAAAATCTCGATCTGCTCAGCCATCGCCTCGAGTTCCTCCTTAATTTTGAGTTCAGCAGCACTCACTGTTAGTAAGCATATCAAAGTCAAAACAGCACATTTGGCAACGCACTGCATTTTCGTGGTCAGATCGAGCGTACGGGATGCGTGCGAATTCGCGAGGCTAGCCGGCGTGCGAGCGGCGCAACGGTCGAGACAGGAATGGTGCGCGCCTTGCCCGCGGCCTTATTATACACTACGCCTTGCGCCAGGGGCTGCCAGGGACTCATGACAAGCGCAGATGCGCTCAACAGTTGTCCCGAAGCCCAAAACACGCCAGCACCTAGCGCACCAGTCGAGCCTCTTTTTCATTAGCATATTTCATAAAAAAATCTGTTCTTTTGTTATAGAAATATACCCATTACACGCTGTAATAGAGAAAAGCCATGTATTTTTTTTATTTCAGAAAAATGGTGAAAGAAACACGCATTACGTTAGAAAAATGGTGAAAGAAAATCGCCATTTCAACCCTAGGGCTGTGTGGAAAGTTGTCGTATTTACAACGGTATATACTTACCCCGTTGTCTAATAATTGCAGCTGGATTTAATTCTTATTATTTATTAATCTTACTTATATGTATAACCAATCTCAGATCTACAAAAAATAATAATATTGTAACTGATCGTTGCCTTTACGTGGGAAAATATGAGAAAAATCATTATTTTTTGTTTTTTTTTTTTTTTATCTATGCGTTTGTGCGTGCTAATCTCAGATACGGCTCAACTGATTCCGGTGCGATTTTCTCTGATGTCTTGTAATTAACATTCCATGTATTATCCATTTTAATTGATCTAGAATTAAAAAAAAAGTTATTTACGTTTTATTCACACAGTGAGCTTTGCGTGGTTCTCTCGCGTGTTAACAATCCTAAGAAACTTTAATTTAATTCCCTGCTTTGTTCGGCTATACGTTGTACCATAAATTAAATAGTATTTCACTTCGTTCACCTTCCTATTTCTATTTTCTTGTAAGTCAAAGACAGAGTTGTGTACCTTTGAGTAATAAGATAAGAAAGATAATAATATATTTTTGCTATTAAAAAATAACTCGCCAATTTAAGCCCACGAATGCGCTAGCTAGTTACAATTTAAAAAATGTCTTTTGCAAACGTATTACATAAAAAAACGCATGGACTTTAGTGAAGTTTATGAGACGTAATGGTTGCAATGAGATACCGGCATTACATGTAAGCTTTGAAATGTAAAGTTTTCGTAAGCAACAACATGAAACAAGGAATAAAAGGTCGAATTGAGTTTTCATATTTTTAGAAATTAAAGTTAACTTTAAAATTGATTTAATTTCTCGTCTAATTTACAAGTAAATTTTTATTTATTATACAACAAAACCTTCCTCAGGAATCACTCTGCCTGTTGTTGAAAACTGTAAGAAAACCCGCCCAATACCTTTTGAGTTTAACATGACAGAGATAGAGAGAGGCGATTGGGGACTTTGTTTTATAATATCGCTACTTCAAAACAAAAGGGTCACAAATTAAAAATATTCAAAATCCTTTTTATTGTAAATATTCAAATTTTGTAGGTCACATATCCGAATCAACCATTAAAAGCAGAATAAAAATATCTTTCTAACAGTGTATAACA
>DWON01004009.1:0-16982 GCA_018251015.1 Phocides pigmalion okeechobee | reverse complement strand
GCGGCATTACACTGCCTTGTAATGCGCGGCGCAACGCTCTTGCGGCTCGTACACACCTGTGTTGTACGTACAAATCTATATGTGTATCTGTATTACGGGCGAACTAAAGTGCTCTGTTTACGTCGACGCTACAAGACTGGGGGCGGACATTACGTCTGTGTATTCGTAGGTGATACACAGATGTTCAAAAATACAATTTTTCTTTGAATTGTCGGCGTATCTTCAGTTTAGAGAAATAAGCTCCAGCTTGGGGTCGCCTCCCGCAACAATAACCCGATCTAATATGTGATCACCACAGTCAATGTTATAATGAAAAAGAAACAAATTAATACAACAAACAATTATTCTAAGTTTGAATAATCAAACTCATGATCAGGCGATGTGATTATAATAAACTTGTTTGTTATCATATAAATTAAATTGAAGTGTCTGTTTCTGACATTTAAGAATACAGTTCTATACATATAATAAAGCTGTAGAGGAGTGCAATTCTGTACATTGAATGAAAAGTAAAATAAATACCCCCAGGGATCTCCGCATAAGTGACACAAGTCAAAAAAAACATTTTTAAATTATTGTCTGTCTGTCTGTTGTCTGGCTTTAACGCAAACACTACTGGACAGGGGCAAGCGTTTTGTCTATCAATATCTCCTTGCCATAGAGTAACTTTATTATCGGATCTAGAGTTTAAAGCCAGCGTCATCTATTGACAACCAGTGAAAGTACAAAATATAACATATTAGTAAGTATAGATTGGGTATAGCATCCATGCATTACTATATACCAAATTTCAAATTACGAAATTAAAAAAAATACGCATCCGCGAACGAAGTTGCGGCCACAGCTAGTTGAGTATAATATCAATAATTAAACAGAATAATAATGAAATGTTTTTGTCTAGAAGTTCACATTATAAACACAAGACCTTGAAACAACTGCTAACAAAAACTGCTGACTCACTAGCTTCAATGTCTTAGTATGACAAAATATTGCATTCTCAGATATTTTATTATTTTAATTATGTAAAGATAATAACAGGCTAATTATCATTCCTAACTATTGAATTATAAACGACTTCTCAATGACTATATAATAAGAATTGTATGTACTTATGTCTTGTTATCCTAAAAGTGAATCAGAACAAGCATAGTGAGTATAAATGTTTGTTCTTATTAAACAATATGTTATTTACACATTTACTTGCCCTATTTGTGCAGTGGCAATAGCTTACACTGGCAACAACATGATCATATAAAATAAGGCTATAGAACAAGTGAACTGCATATTACGCAGATTGAGGCACCACAGGCTATAGGATCAGTATCGCCTGTCCTCCCCTACCCAAATAGCCTCGAATCAAATCCATTTATTTTATATAAACTTATGGAGACTTACAAATTTGTCCTGTAGATATGCATTTACACTGGTTTGAAATCTCTATTGAGAATGTCCAGTCAGAAATTCACAAGGCTAGTCATTTTTTTTATTAATTTTAATTATTGTCTTCATTTTTTATCTATGGCACCATTTGATAAATAAAGAACAAGAATAAAAAAATCTGGTTCCAGTAACTTGATTTTATAATTCATTAAGAAGGCTTATTCGTTATGTTACTTAACATTTATTTTTTTAATGTATGGTAATATGGTATCTATAAAACAAACCAGACAAATAAATATTTTGAAACATGTTTATAATTACTTCCATGAAATTTAAGGACAGCGGTTAAATGACATGTCTTTATACTGTAATGGCACCTCAGGTGGACGTAAAGCCAATTTTGATAAAGTGAGCAGAGTTTCTTCTCAGATGTAGCCGTGTTCGTAACCGGTAGTAGATGAAACAAAAAAAAATCCACTGTTTATTGATAACTGACCCGATCTATAAAAAATAAGCGAATAAGATTTGAGAGTGGCTGTCTGATCTTCTCATAATCTTCTTTTGCTAAGTCAGTTTGTTAAATAATAAGATACAAACGCATGGATCTCATAAACGTAAACGATGAGTACATTGTTATTTATAAATCAAATATTTTTCCAGGCTCTTGAAGATTACAGGATTGAAAATGGAACGATCGTCGGTTTCCCCGGCGCGAAGCCATACGCCGGCGAGGATATGCTGTACGAGAAGTGTGATATCCTGGTCCCTGCCGCCATCGAGCAAGTTATTCACAAGGAAAACGCTCACAAAATCCAGGCTAAGGTGAACTCACATACTATTATTACTACACTTATCATGATCATGATATCTAATGATAATTTAAATATTACCAATGGCGATCTATAGCCTGAGGGGTACCTCTAGACATTAATGCCAAAAAATGATAATACTGATAAGAGTCACTGAAAATACTTTTTATCAAATCGTTAAGATAACAAGGAGTCATGAGAAAGAGTGACATAATCTGGAGTGGGTAGATAAGAATAATAAATCACGGAGTATAAATTTGTGCAAGTGATGAAATTACTAATCAATGTATTATTAAAAATTGGCACAATACATATTCAGATATAATAATTAATTTCATAAGCATATGGGTTATCACATTTGAACTTATCACAAGCAGTTATTAAATTCAAACATTTTTTTTTATTTTAATCATAAACTAGCTTGGCTGTACGGCTTGTATGAACTCGCAAAAGTTTTTAAATGTCCACCAAAAGAATCCTGGACAATGCTCGTAATTCTCAGGATCTCTCCCGAATGCTGTGCCAATTTCAGCCCAGTAAGAATCTAAGTTTAAGGATTTGTTTTTTATCAAATATAGTTAACATCTTGATTGAACGTTAAAATAATGGGCGGTGAAATCCACCCATTACAGAGTCAAAACAGAATCATAAAAAATTTAATAACAAAAACCATTCCACACTTTAAACTTTCAACGCATTTTCGTATTTACATATGAACCAATCATCTTAGTCGTCAATAGCAACATACCTGTTGTTAACTATATACCTGTTGTTAGGTGGGATTCCTGTTGAATATGGAGTTAATTACAAGATATATGTATGTAACAAGTAGTAACCTTATAATGGGATGCAATGCACGCTTGTTTGCTACTTCGTATTAATATTACTGTGATTCTTTGTAGATCATCGCCGAGGCGGCCAACGGCCCCACAACCCCCGCCGCGGACAAGATCCTTATCGACCGCAACATCCTCGTGATCCCGGACCTGTACATCAACGCTGGTGGTGTCACCGTCTCCTTCTTCGAGTGGCTCAAGAACCTCAACCATGTTTCGTACGGTCGTCTCACCTTCAAGTACGAGCGCGAGTCTAACTACCACCTCCTGGGTACGTGTTTTACACAAGGGTTTTATGATCATTCAGAAACTTTACCACTAGCTTTAAAAACCACCTATGTAAATGAAGACAAATTGGATATGACAAGTCTGGACTGAGAAGCAAGTTAAAACAACAAATGACTGACTATATATTCCACTAAGGAGGAGAATGTTTCAAATATTTAAACACTTCATACTACATTACATAGAAATCTTTCTAGTATAATGTTCCACTTGCACTGTCAAATAAATCAGTGTAATAAATATCTACTGATAATAAATATAACTTGGAGTGAATAAAAATATTATCCTAATAGAGCAGAGAGGGTTGACGCAAATTTATTTACATACTTATAATACTTTATTCAAGTGTCATAAATTTGTACTTCTGAGTAACTATTTGAACTGTTAAGATTAATCTGTTGAAATTCATTACAGAATCTGTGCAAGAGTCTCTTGAAAGACGTTTTGGTCGCGTTGGTGGCCGCATCCCAGTCACTCCGTCTGAGTCTTTCCAGAAGAGGATCTCTGGTGCCTCAGAAAAGGATATTGTGCACTCCGGCCTTGACTACACCATGGAGAGATCTGCTCGGGTATGTTCCACTTTCATAATATTAGAGTAATTTTAAGTTCTTTTGAAACACAATTTCCTAACATGAATTCCTAAATATTATGCCTAATAAAATATTATTATAATAGTGCAATACTTATTATTTTGTATAATAAATATTTAACAGTGTGATGTGAATATGAGTTTGAATCGTGTAACTTGTTGTATGACAATAATCTGTAATTGTTTATACAGGCTATCATGAAGACTGCAATGAAGTTCGACCTGGGGCTAGATCTGAGAACAGCGGCGTACGCCAACTCCATCGAGAAGATATTCACTACATACGCCGACGCTGGCTTGGCGTTCTAAGTTAACACACGAATTTAAAGTATTGTCTGCATTTTTAGACTCGATATAGTCCCCATTGCACTTAAGTGTAACTTTTAAGACATTATAATATTCACAGTATTTCTTCTCTGTCAGAATCATGGCTTTTTTACTTTAAACTTAAGGATAACAATGTAACGATTTAAGTAAACTTTAATTTCCCTTTGTGTATTGTCTTCAATTTCGAAATAAAATTGTTTTACTGTTATATTTGTCTTTTCATTTATGTGCTAAATATACCACCTTGAAATATAGTGCAACTCTCAATTCTAATTTTTCACCACTTATAGAATTGAGAAATGGAATGGGATCACCATAAAGATTTGACAAGACTTGAACATTCAAAGACAAAAATAATTGGACTGTTTGGGAAAAAGGTCTTGAATTTTGTCTCTTGGTGCGATAACTATTTATTAATCTTAGCAATCAGTTCCAAGCAGAAAGAAGCTTCTAACACTGAACGAACCAAATTTGGATTACTTCGAGAGTTTAAATTAGTCATTGGGTATAATAACTTAGTCAAATTGGTTATATAATGTATGTCCTATGAAATACGAGGCTTCGGTACCCGTATATTTATTATTTATTTTTGATGTATTTATGGTGAAAATAAAATTTAAAAAATTGCTATTCAGCGTGGGAATGCAGAACCTGGCAACCATACCGCATAGACAGAGACACCCTTCAGATGATTTAGGTAAGGCTTTTATTCTACTTTTTTTATGTAGAGGGTAGATTTAGAAGGGTAGTAAACGAGCATGCGAACCACCTGATGTTAAGTAGTCGCAGCCCATAAACATCCACGTACACCACCAAACACTACTGAAAACCTATCTGAGTTCGTACGTAGACACGTTGCTACTTCTGAGGACTAAAATCGTGGCCTCGCTTCAAAGTGTAGCCGGTATCCGCACTTCTCCAACTGAAACACAAGTAATGCTTTACGGCGGATAATGAGGGCGGCGGTGGTACCACCCCGGACTATCTATAATTCTAAGACCTATAAAGTACGTAGTTTTAAGTTATTCAAGGTAATGAAAAAAATATATGATGTGTAGATGAACCACAAATAAAATTACATTGTCTTGTTTCATTTTGGAAAGCCAAAGAACTACAATTACTAATACTTAATCAATACAATATTGTTCTTTAAAAACTATATACACCTTTTCGTATATTTACGTATAATTACGAGAAACAGCGCTTTATTTTTCGTAAGGCACCTTCCTACCGCGAAGATCAAAATGGCTATTTAAGACTAAGGTAATGTAATCATTTAATAATGCGTAATACGGAACGTGGTAACTATATACGTGTTTATGTCACTGTCACATCATGTCAGTGAGTGTGTAAGTAATGCCAAAAAACGAGAAATTCCGAGAAGTATTTTAGGACGGTTTCAAGAAAAACGCTTATTTACGCTAATAAAATGATTACAATACCATTAATATTTACTATATTGTCCGCATTAGTAGATGGAATATTAGCTAAAAGTGTAGAGCTTACATTTGAATTGCCTGACAGCGCAGTTGAATGTTTTTATCAAGAAATCGAAAAGGACACGGCTGCCGCGCTGGAATACCAGGTAACATTGAAAAAACTATGTCCGCTATAAACAACAATAATGCTTAATCTATTGCAAGGGGAGCTCTGGAAGATACTCCTTTACAATATAAATATTAACCTCAAAACTTATAAGCCAATAGTGAGTATGAATAATTAAAATAATAAATAATTCAATAAAATTGTACATAAATTGATAACCAATAGGACACGAATTCAGTGTCCAATAAAAATTTAATAGTTGTTTGAAAAATCATCAATGCAATTGCTTTCATGAACCTTAAATCTTCATAAGTATTTTCTTTTTATAGTACTGATAGTGTTTTTGTCATATTTTAAAATTTAAATAAGGCTATTATTGCAGATTTTGTAGATATAATTAAGGTTAAAATGCTAAAAAAGTACACATTACATACCATACAGATTTTTATCAAAATAATTGCTTTGATTTTTAAAGTGTAGCAACAATGACTTATCTGTTCAGAATTGTACAATTATCTCAGTGATAAATATTATATTTCTAAATTAATTTTATTATTTATTTAGAAAGTGTCATTACTTTCTGTATACATTTCTGTGGTAGTATGTAAATACCTCTTATGTCAATGGTTGCAGGTCATCACTGGTGGTCAGTACGATGTAGATGTTAAAATAGAGTCACCAAATAAACAAATAATTTATCAGCAACAAAAAATGCAATATGATTCCCACCAATTTACTGCTCAGCAAACTGGTAAGTCACTTAAAAAAGATGTGAATCTTATTAATATTACCATTGACAATATCACTATAAAACTGTGTAAACAAACGTGTTCCGTATTAACAAATGTAATTGAGAGATCACTTGCTTAACAGTAGCAAACATTTGAGTGTTTATTTTATGTATAATAATATGTTTTCATAGTTATATAATTATTTTGTACATTCAATGTTCTTATAGCCTTTTAAATCCATAACGCATATTTAAAAATATAATAAAGATGGAATATGTCAATGTCTGTAAGTCGCAATTTGCAAAAAAAAATGTTGATCCGTTAGAATAATTCTTAGGAATAAGCATTGTCAGTACATCTTAAGTCTAGAGAAAACAGCTCCAGCTTAGTGCCACCTCCCACAACACTGATTCAATGCAATATATGTGTGCAAGTGAATATCAAATTATTTGTATTACTATTATAATACTTGTATATGTATGTTTGAAGTCATATTAAATTAAAACTACTAAATTGTACTCAGGGGATTGAAGATATATTAGGTCTTTATTTTAAGGTAACAATTAGTCGCTATTTTAATAAAATGTATCTATTCTATCAAAACTTATTACTAAAAATCATCCAGAAATTCCTTTGTAAAGCAAAATTGAAGACACAGATCTGGAAGGTTACTTATAACACAGAGATATGATTTTAATTGCAATTGCCGTTATTTTTGGCTTAATTAAATGTAGAATGAGAATACCATAACACATGTAATACTCATACAATATATCCTATTTTTACAAACCAATAATATTATTGATATTAGTTATCATAATTGTTGATATGATATTGTTACAGATGTATATAAGGTCTGCTTCAGTAATGAATTCAGTACCTTCTCTCACAAACTAGTCTATATGGAACTAAATGTTGGACCTGAAACACCACTTCCTGGGATAGGTGATCACGCCACTGTACTTACACAGGTATGTTTAATATCCGTATTGCAAATCAAACTCAGGCTGATGTCAAAAACAGTGATTAAAATTGTACAATCCTGCTTTGTAATTTTTTTGTTTAGTGACACACATTCTTATTATCATACGATAGTTCGACCGTGGAGGTACCATGGCCGCCCTCATAATCCGCCGTAGAGCATTACTTGTCTTTCGGTGGGAGAGGTACAGTTGCCAGCTACATGTTGAAGAGAGGTGACCATCTTGGTCATCAGAAGTAGCAACATATCTACGATTGAGCGCAGATAGGATTTCAGTCGTGTTTGTAGTTGTATGTGGATGTCTAAGGGCTGTGACTACTTAACATCATGTGATATGCATGCTTGTTTACTACTCTCTTAACTAAAAAAAAATCCTGCTTTTTAAGTAAGTTGTTTAGTGACAGCAATAGTTATTTTATAGGGCTCAAATATCTGGGCAGGTTTTATATAGGTCTAATATTTTATAGAAAATATGCAGTCATACAGTACAGTAAATATTGTAATAAAATATATGAAATCTAATAGGTACTTAATTTAAAATTTGATGTATTTAGTTTGCATTAGAACCTAAATTTTAACCATGTAAGAGGCTTTATCTCATGTGAGTTGTTTTCTTTCAGCTGGAGGCCTCTGCCGAGGAAATTCATAACTCCCTTAATAAAATTATTGACCATCAAACACACCACAGGCTAAGGGAGGCGCAAAGTCGCAAAAGAGCTGAAGATCTAAACGAGCGGGTATTTTGGTGGTCTATGTGGGAAACGGCAGCAATTGTGTGTGTTTCATTTGCTCAAGTTATGGTATTGAAGAACTTTTTCAGTGACCGACCTACATTGTACAATCGAATGTAATAGTAAAGTAATTTGTCTGCAACTGTTGCTACAAGACAACACCAAGAAAATATGTTCAGTATATTTATATACAAATAGTTTATTTACTTGAGGTTGTAAATGTAGCAACAGTTATGGACAAAAGTAAATTAGCTTAAATTTATTAATATATTTCATGGGCTATATTATGTTGTTTAATTTTAATCTTTAACAAATATACTGTTACTAATATTGTTATAGTGCATTGTTGGAAGTACATGAGAGATCTATAACATATAGGTATATTATCTGATGAGGAAATTGATTAACACTTGCTGCATTGGTATAAAATATTTTTATTTACTGATTAATGATCATGAATACACAATAATAAAGTTAGAGAAACATATAGATACAATATCTGAGATATTCTAGTTTTGATGGGTTTTAGATTTAAGGAATGGATTAATGAGAAAAATGGTAAATGGATTTACTAAGGTGGCACAATTACTATTTGCAATAAATAATTCATTACTTGCTTTTAAGCTCAGAATTTTTAAAGTGTATTATTTTAAAATTTGACTCTTTTTAAAGGGTGTTAATATAACTTAAATTACAAAACAGAATAAGCTACAGCTTGGTGAAAACTTAACAATGTATTACATAGTAGTAAAATAAAAACTGAACCATTTGTTAACTTACTATATTATTTGGTCAGTAATAGTTTCATTTGTAACATGAGACAATTTAAAAAAGTACCAATAAAGCAAATACACCATTAACTAATGCACAAGGATAAGCAATGAGTGGTCTTTGTTCAGCATCACCTGACATAGTAACAAAAAGTCTACTTGCTGAGAGAGCTGACCAAATGACTGCAACTGCAGATAGACTGAGACCAATAGTACCATCCAGAGTTAAAAATATGCCTAGTCCTGCGAGTACAACCATAGGTAACATACAATATCCTAAAACACTAGCCACACTCAATATAGTAAAGACGCCTTCAGTGCGGCTCATGAGAGTCAGCAAGAAGTACATTAAAATAACAGACATTACAGAAAGGCCATAGACATACCCAAAATGGGCTTTGTTACCTGAGAGGAAAAGACAAACAGCTAATGCCAAACAAAATGCTATCGGTCCTGCAATATCTGTGTCTCTTAGTAAGAAATTGGCATCATCAGCTTTTGATTGGCCATGGAAGGGATTTAAAACAGCCAATGTTTTTTCTAAAATTCTGTCAGGATAAATTTCTAATTCATCTAATAATGGTGGTTCATCAAACTCAGATGTTTCTTGTGTTGTTTCCCCAGGGATTGGTGCTGGAGTAAATATGTTTGTATTGTAATATTGGTTGTTGTTGGCTGGTACTCCTGGACCCTGGTCATATGCAAAATTTTGTTGATCTGTTGGAAACGTCTGAAAATCTGTAAAAAGAATTACCTTATGTAATTTTCAGTATTTATTTACACCTACAGTTCTTCTTAACACTTTCCATATAGTGTACAACACCACTATGTAATACATGACTTAACGTGTTTGTGGCTTGTAAACACCTGCCTCGTAAGTATAAATCTGTTTGAATTTCAGGTGAACATAAGTGCTGTGTCAATGCCAGCGCTACAAGACTGCGGGTGGGCTATTATCCACAGATAATACGCAGATAGTAAAAAATATAATATTTTATTAAATTGACAGCGCAACGTCAGTCAAGAGAAATAAGCGCCAATTTAGTGCCGCCTCCCACATCACTAGCGCAATCTAATATATGAGCACCACAATCAGTGTTAAAAATAAAACGATTCAAGTACATATTTTTACACTTTTATACTAAATAAAGTAGGTCTAGGGTTAAATCCTTGTATGTATCCTATATCTCCTAGTATGCTGTAAGAAATTAATTATCTTTTCTTTATAAAACAGAGGTAAGCCAAAAAACTACATTACACTTATACTCAAGTATAAGCAATAGTAAAAAAATTCTTATGTTATTAACTATATGACTAAAATAACAAATTTGTAATTAGTAATAGCAATTCTTACCCAAAGTTTGAGCAGGATCAGCAAAGGTATTTGATGTATTGAAGGAATAGTTTGAACTATTACTTTGTTGTTGCCATGAGTAATCATTGTTATAAGGGCTGTCGAAATTAGGGTTAGCCATTCTTCGTAAATTGTTTCAGTATAGCTGAAAATATATAAACCATTAGGAATATTACCATTATCATCCTAATCCTATGGCAATCATAAAATTTCATGCATTTATCACTTAAATCTTGGTGATTCCAAACTAAAACAAATACATGCGAACCTTAACTAAATAGCAAAAGTGTTATTGTTAATACAATAAGAATTAACCCCGTAAAGCCAGTCGACGTACATATAGAATGCATCATCAACTGTCATTGTCATAATTGTCAGTGTCAACTTGACTAGTGACGAAAGGCCGGTATTACTTTTTCCTTTATATTAAGGCATCGAGCATAATGCCGGTAATAAATATATCACAATTAATGTAAAATATTGTCAATAAATATGTGCATGTTTACGAAGTCGTACTAATAAAATGTAGAATATTAACATAGAGAGTATATGAGCCAAACATTACACTATTATGAAAAAAGAACATGTTTTGAAAGTAAAATTACATATAATTATATTATTTGTGGTAAACACAAAATATAAAAAAAATGGTTTAAACCTTAGGTACCTTGTTAGCAGTAGTAGTCCATTAATATAGCAGCATGAAATCCAAGAGTAGATTTAGTGGGCGTGATTAGGTAAATTTACCTGGTTAAATAGTCTATCTAAGCCCGCCCTTAGATATATCAATGCGTGAACGATTTCAGATAGAAATTTTAATTATTTCGAGTTGTGGTGGATGTTTATGGGCGGCAATGACCATTTAAAAATTGAAAATTGATAGTCTCCTGTGATGATTTGTTGTTTTTATAATTATTTACACGAAGAAAATTACGAATATGGATAACATAAAAATGAATTTTAATATTAAAAAAATATGTTAAATTATGGCAATTAATTTATTCATTTATGTATATTTCAATTATTGGATAGTAGATACATTTAAATATGGAATGGTTTTACAGTTACTATCTGAATCTATGCATACACTTACAGCTTGTAGCTAAAAATAATAAAAACAATAAAAAATAATGATGGTTGTGCCATTAAAACATGGCTATTACTTGATATTTAAAAAGCACTACTATTTTGTAAAACGATACACATATTTTTTAAAAAACTCTACTATATAAACATTTAAAAAGATATTATAAAAGTTCAGTTCAGTTTGAGTACAGTCCTATGAATCCTCTAATAACATAAATTTATGGGTTAATGATTAGATATAACCCAGTGATTCTATAAAAGAAATTTTAATCAACCAAAATTTTCGAAACATTCAATTTGCTTAAATTTTTATGTAGTTAGGGACCATCCATAGTATAAACAAAACATTCTGTTTCGTCAGTCAGTTTGCAATACTCATTTTATTATGAACATGTCGAAATTCCCACAATGGACTATTACTCTCTATCTCTAAAACATAAATAGACTTTTAGTCAGTCCTTTAAACATATAATGATTTGTTTTAACTTTTAAATGTTTTAGTCAAATGTGTTATAAAGCCATTGGTAAGCACGAAGGAATTCATTATTAGAACTTAAAATTAAAGTTTT
This sequence comes from Phocides pigmalion okeechobee, assembly GCA_018251015.1. Taxonomy (NCBI): domain Eukaryota; kingdom Metazoa; phylum Arthropoda; class Insecta; order Lepidoptera; family Hesperiidae; genus Phocides; species Phocides pigmalion. Next base: position 4,988 of record DWON01004009.1, on the reverse strand, counting down.
AATAGTTTACTACACTATGATGGCCGACATACATATAATACGGTAGGAGTGATAGTTTTAATTTTACAAGTTATGGACTGCCCCTTACCACCTTACATTTCTAAGAATACTTGTTTCAATCTTACTTTTGATATAAGTTTATTTAAATGCATATAATTAAGATTGAAATATACTCGGCAGTTTAAAAAAAAATACTTAAGCAATTTAAGAAGACTATGAATTGATAAAAATTACGAGAAATTCAATTTTTAGGGCTTTTGTAATTACTTTTTAAATAGAAATTGACGTTATTGCTGCGTAGCTTGACAATAAAGAAATTTACGACAAAGTGTTGTAAATACATAGTTTTCTAATTATACATAAGTAACATATATTTTTATTCATAACTAATATCCAATAAATGCTTAATGTTTGTCTATGTATTAAGGTAAGATTATATTAGAGGATTAAATTTTTATATATATTCTATAGTACGCTATCATATTTTCTAAAATGCACTGTGAATACAAAGTTGTAACTGTGAATATATTACACATAATAGTTATGAAATATGTGTTTACATGCGCAGCATTATTAAAACGTTTTCTTTTGTTTTATTTCAAGCAGTTGCGTAATTTAATCCAATGAAATGACATATTAATTCTTACTAGAAATATCAGAAATACTAGTTTATGTAAATACATACAAGAGTTACACTATTTAAATTTCCTTATTTAGTAATAATATCACATAATATACGAAAAAACACTGGATATCAATACTCAGAGAATAAATTACAATATGATTTTACTATGACTTGGGAGCATTATAATCGAAACGAGCTGTGCGTTGCATTGCAAATATTGAAGTATAAATATTTATAAATTATAAATAGATTCAGGTACTACTTTATAAGTCCCACCTTGCTACCTTACATACAATCGCTAACATGTATCTTTAATTTTATGATTCTCAAGAATCGTAACAAAAACTACTATTATAATTATAATAAAACAAAATCAACATAACATTAATAAAAACATCTTATGCTATCTTATAAAAATATATTAGAATCACCATCAATTATAAACAAAACTATTTTTACAAAATTGCATTGAAAGTGAAACAAACACAAAATTATTTAATATGTAAGATGACATTTTAAATTTTATTTTAATTTGTAAAGAGATAGCATCTCAGGGAAGCTACCATCCTTATTTATATAAATACTAAATTGTACATGTAAGTGTACGGTGCACGTGTCTAATGTCTAAATAACTGCCATTTTCTAAGCTCATATAACTGTTATCTGCCTGTCTGTCCAAAATGTCTTCTTTTATTTATGATACCTTCTTTTGTTTTATTTATGATATTTTCATGAAAAGATTTACAAGAAGTGACAATTTACTTTGAACAAAAATGTATCGAGAGCATTTTGGCATAGGTACGTCAAGACACCCTATATAAATAAGTACGGCGACTTCAATTATACGAGGAAAATAATGTATGATATAGTACATAATGCGTTATAATGATAATAAATAATGAGTTATAATGAACTCTACAAGTCATAATGCCCGCTTATATGTCAAGTCACTAACTGCATATTAATGCTAATTACAATCAGTAGATACGTCCATTAGAATATGTACGAGTCAACACGATAAAATCGGTAGGATGTCAAAAACTATGTTGACATATTTCGGCGTCACGTGTAATATATATGTAACAGTGGTGTTAATAAATATTAATAAACAAGTTAAAGCAAACGAGACTACCTTTCATTTTTTGCCTAGCCCTACTTTTCTTCTCCTAACCCTACCAGTATGGTAAGCGCCTGCGCAAAAAACATAAATTTGCGTAAATATGAACTATAATGTACCGCAGTTCTGGCAAGTGTTTCGAGTTTTATTGCCATTTTTGGAATGAGTATACATTTAAGTTTGAAGTGTAATTTGCATTCACCGACTGATGACTCATGTGATGATAATGAGTGATGGGGATGTCTATGATCGAAGTCATCGAATGATGCATAGAAGGGAATATTCAGTAAAATACACTTTTAGTGCAAAACATTGTTTCAAAGCACTTGTATGTACAGGTTTTTAAAACAACGAGAATTCGAGGCTACGCACAATACGGTATGCTATAAATTACATTGATAATTGAAATTTTAGAGCATAATTTTTAAGTAACTACAATACACAATAGGTTAAAATTGTACGAATTTAGATTAAAATGTTATATTAAAAATCTTTTTAAGGAAATGTTTGTTACATAATATGTACTTTGATATACTTAAACACAATACCTAAAACATTACCATAATTATATACAATCTACATTTTGTACATGGAGTATACAATAAACTGGGACCACATACATCTTAATAGGAGCTAATTAAGTTAATGAATCCACTAACCAAACGAGATTAATCATACAGTGTGTCAGAAAATAGTTGCAGAAAAAAATAAAACATTACTTATAAAAAACATTCACTCATAATATATATCACAGATACCTAAGGAAGATATTAGTCGCTATTCTATTATCTTCGAGGTTACTTGAAGACAGTTCAGTGTAAAAAGTATATTAAAGACAAAAAATAAAAGCACACAATCTCAAGTCCCAGGCATTTCACTTGCAACGCTGCAAATGCCACGTAAAATGTGTAAACAAAATAATTTGGTTTATAGCAATAACTAAACATGGAAATAGTCACTCACAGTGCCGTCAGCACCATTATTAATACTGCCTTTGGAGTCCCTATTCGCTGGAACGTTAATTTTTTCATACCCCGCCGAGGAGTCCGAGCGCTCCACGCCGGAGCTCTCCGCCACGTTGTTCAACTTTTCGTACGGAGGTTCCTTTTTGGATAATTCGAAGTATTTCACGCTCTCGTAATTCGGATCTTTTTTAGACCTTACAGAATCATATTTGGAATCTTTTAACCTCACCGACTCGTATTTGGGGTCCTTACATCGTAATGATTCGTAATTTGGATCCTGCGTGTTAACGCTCTCATAGTTGGGATCTTTGGGCCTCACCGACTCGTAATTGGGATCAGATTCACTTCCGGTGCCAGTGTAGAAGGGATCATTGGACATCGACTCATAGTTCGGTTCCAAAGTGGAATCTTCGTTGTTATTCGCAGGCCAGTTGTTATATTTTCCAGATCTCTTGTTGACGGTTGAATAAGTAGGTTGCACCTTGTAACCGGGAGCAATGGTGGCGTACGGGGGTGTCGGTGGTTGATTCCTTAACACTTCGTAATTGGGATCCGAATCGGATGCATTGTTGTCCGTTTTCGATATGTGCTCGTAACCGGCATCGCTGCTCATAATACTGTTGGGTCCACTGTCGCCCACCATGTGGTTGAGTTTTAGTAAATTATTATTAGTGAAGTGTGACTGTCCCATTTTGGAGATATCTTTCACAGTTTCGTAACCGGGGTCCTGATTTTGCGAGCTCTTGCGTTCCTTGCGCGCAATGGTTTCGTAGCCATGATTAACGGATTTCTTGCGGTCGATCGTCTCGTACCCGGGGTCGTCGGGACGATATTTCAATTGAAGAGAATCACAATTAGCCGCCGTTTCTTTTAGATTCCTCGCAGGCTCGTCTTTCCCTTTCATTTTCTTCATCACTTTAGCGTACATCTCTTCTACATTGCGCGAAGGGCTCTCCGTAGCTCGCTGTTCGGAGTTTATGCTGGTGTTGGGGTCTGCCGAGGAATAGTCACTGTATCCGGGACCATCGATCGAATTATATAAATTATCGGCTGGATTTTCTGCTTGATCGATATCAAAGTTGAGTTCCTTGGCAACAAGCGGCCGCATCAGGTCTCCTGAACTAAACCTGTGTTTCTCCACGGGATAGTTGCACCCGTAGAAGTCCGAGGAGCTCACGCAACTGTTGTTACGCTGATGCTTTTCATTGAGACTCCGTCGTAGCTTGTCGTGGCTAAAAAGATCACCTGAAACGGACAGTTATCTATGTAAATAAGCATATTTTACGATCGACGATATAAATGACAATAACGCGAGTGACCTTATTTTTATCTTATACCGCCAAATAAACTTATCTCTTTTAACTCAAAATGAAATGTTTTGTGACTTCAGTTTATTTAGAGTATATATGAATTATGTACCTATTTTAACGTTCATATGTTTACATTGATATGTATGTATCACAAATACTTGGAAAATAATGTTCAAGTGTTACTTTTGGATTGATATAGAGTATCGAATACACTCTGCTAATTTGAATGAAAGCTTGAGCGGTGAAAGAATGGGAAGAAGAGGTGCAACATCATACATGTTACATATTTTTTGATAGCGTAGATTGAATCGTGATTAATACATTGAAAGGGTCAAGGGTATCGCATTATCTATGCTGAAAATCTGATGATGACATAGATGGAAGCTAGAAAAGTTAAAAGAAAACATGAAATAGAACAGCATTATACCTTAGAGGTATTTTTTGATAGCATAGATAGAAGCGTGAGGGTTTAAGCGAAGGAGGAATACACTGCCGAATTATCAATGCTGAATATGCTGATAGCAAGAATAGTAGTGTGATAGGTGAAGAGAAGATAAAAAGGGTCCAAAATTGCCCATGTTAGATATCCTTTGCTGACGTAGATTAGTGGAAGAGGTGAAAAAAGGGAGCGAATGTGCTGGAAGGGTCAGTATCACCTGTGCTGGATATTCGCTGGTGGCGGGCGGCGAGCGCGGCGGCACCGGGCGGCGGCGGCGGCGGCAGCGGCGAGTTGGCCTGCCGCTTCTCCGGCTTGGGCGAGCCCAGCGCGCCCGTCGAATTCGAACATGACGATGACGATGCTGCGGACAACATTTTATTCAATAAATACAAATAATTTTCATATTCCGCGGAGAATAACTTCTCCGATTAAAAATGAAACTTCTCCGATTAAACGTCATTATATGACGTTTAGCATATCCTGTTGGGCCTACCTCTTGCCTGAAAATGTTATGAAGTGGTGGTCTTCCAGG
>DWON01004008.1:0-16982 GCA_018251015.1 Phocides pigmalion okeechobee | reverse complement strand
TAAGGACTAAGATGGTTGCCTCCAATAATGTGTATCCGGCACCCACACCTCCCCAACCGAAACACAATACGTGAAGAATATGTTGCTTTACGGCGGGTTATGGAGGTGGCGGTGGTACCGCTCCGGGCGAGCTCTAACGGCTCTAACACCTTTGAAAACATATCGATTTTATAAAAGGTTTATGCTTTTAATTAACAGTAATCCATTCCAGATAATTTATGCGTAAAAATATGTAGGTACAGAGTTGTTTACAAGAGCCTTACGTTTCGAACAGAATTTGTCGCTACCTATTTTAATCTGCTGATAGACTAACCGAAAACAATTTATCCGCCACAATGTTCTCAACAACAAGCAAAATATTTACCGAATAAATGCGATATTCCTGTATTGAGGCCTGTTTTTTCTGAAAACGAAAATTGTGAAAGCTGTCTCATATTGTTTTTATACCGTATAGCGACCGATCTGTTTATTTTTGTTTACAGAAATGAATTTTGCAGAATTTTATTTCGTACTCCTTTTCCATTTCACAACAGCATGTGACAAGTTAATAGTGTTGTGTATGTATGTGTTACAGTGCGTTCCGTTTAACACTTTGACTCTGGTGCACATACATTAGATCGAGTCAGTGTTGCGGGAGGCGGCACTAAACTGGAGCTTATTTCTCTAGACTAAAGATGCGCCGACAATTTAGTGAAGTATTGTATTTTTAGAATTTTTTATTTTTAGAGGTGGGAGAACTACAGTTCTACGGGGGAGGTACCATCGCCGCCCTCATATTCTGCCGTAAAGCATTACTTGTGTTTCAGTTGAAGAGGTGCGGTTGCCGGGTACACTTTGAAGCGAGGCAACCATCTTAGTCCTCAGGAGTAGCAACGTATCTACGTTCGAGCTCAGATAGGATTTGAGTCGTGTTTGTGGTTGTACATGAACGTCTATGGGCTGCGACTACTTAACATCAGGTTATTTGCATGCTCGTTTGCTACTCTTCTCACATAAAAAAGAATACAACTACCTTGCCACCATCCTACGTAAATACAAAGAAAGTTAATATATATACTATAGTGCTAAAATCTGTCTTTATTAAACCGACCGTTGATTCGACAATGACTACTTTGGTGTTCACAGACTCATAATCTACATTTACCTTTTCGCAGTCGAGAGTCTACCTTTGCACTCTAAACCCTCAAATACAAGTTTTAAATACAAGCGCGGAACGTAAGTTTTCAAGTTATAATAATTTCTTAATAGAGTTTGCTCGTTGCTTTGCAGTTTTCGAGTTTCGTTTACATAACGGGTTGTGTAGTCTTGACACAGTTGCGCATTCTAAGCCAAGATTAAGTAATCAGTAGAAAAGTTATTAAACTTAGATGTTAATGACTAAGAATAAGTAATAACAAGCTATTATTTACAGTTATATGCACAATAATTTTGTAGTTAAATAAATAACATAGGTTTTTTATCAATGAACACGATATTATTTACAATTGATTTTATTCAAGGTGGGAGAACTACAGTTCGACCGGAGAGGTACCGTCGCCGCCCTCATAATCCACCGTAAAGCATTACTTGTGTTTTGGTTGGAGAGGTGCGGTTGTCGGCTACATTTTGAAGCTAGGCGACCATCTTAGTTCACGATCATTCTTAGTGTTTGTGGTTGTACGTGGATGTCTATAGGCAGTGACTACTTAATATCAGGCGGCTTGTATGCTCGTTTGTTACTCGTATAAAAAAATCTATTTTGACTAAAAATATTTTGATTTTGATTTTTGCGTAGAAACTCCTAAGGACTAAGTTGGAATGTTTTCTATAAGTTTATTTTATTTACAAACTAGAATATAGCAGCGATTAACTCTGTCGTTGTAAGGAAAACATAAATGAAAAGGTGGTGCCTCCAGAGACGAACCGAGAAAGCTTTTACCATGTTGGTCAGTATATATTATAATATTGTATTGCTATTATCACATTAATATCAATTATTTTTGGCATAATTTATGGTACCTTATAAATGAAGCCTCTGGTCCTCGAATTAGCTCGAAACTGTGTTCTAGGATCCAGCGTTTTCTCCTATTTATTTATCAAATTAAATTATGTACAATCAGATATGAATCATGGTGTAGAGGTAGATAGACTGGGTTTGTGTTTGCATGCGTCTGGGCGTGCATGCATGTATGCATGCAAGCGCGAATGAATGCTCGCGTATATTCGCGCGTGCGTGTCCATGTGCCCGTGTGTTATTCTAATATAGCGATAAAGTCAATGTGATTTTAAGACAGCTTAGTTAATTTCAAAATCTATAGCTGATACTATTTATTATAAAATTAGTACTAAAAACCACGTAATCAGACATGTACATCCACGAATCTATATTCGTGTGTCTAATTCTAGAATAACAGACGTTCTAAATCAAAGTCAAATTTTATAGCGTTTGATAATACACTTTATGTATTAAAACAAAAGAGAGATACCATTATCACTAAACGCTCGTATAATGAAGCAATTGCAAATAATGAATCTAATGTAAAGCAAACTCCCGTTAATGGTGTTTGCGCTTTCGCTGTCTCTTCACGACGCCGCCGGGCCACACGCTCAACCTAAATTTACTTCATACTACTAACATCAAAAATATTTTTACAAATATATGTATACCTAAAGGTAGAAGAACTATAGTTCGAGTGGGGAGATACCACCGCCGCCTTCATAATCCGCCGTGAAGCATTACTTATGTTTCGGTTTGAACTACTACGACTTTGAAGCGAGGCGACCATCTTACTCCTCAAGAGTAGCAACGTATCTACGTTCGAGCTCAGATAGGATTTCAGTCGTCAGTCTATGGGCTGCGACTACTTAACACCAGCTGGTCTGCACGCTCGTTTGCTACACTTTACTCATAAAAAACTTACTTTAAGTCAAATAGACTTTGAAATAATCTAATTTGCCTATATCTAATGAGCTAATAATTTTATTATATTTCGTTTTAAGGTGGTTATTGTTGCCAAAAAGTAAATTCTTAAAGGACTTTTTTGAATACCAATACACTATCACCTACTCGTAAGCTGTTTCTTTTTAAGAGGAGTTGTTAAAATAAACTACGTATTTTAGAACTCTGAGTACCTTCATTGTATATACAGGTAAATTTACTGTATTAAGAGAGGAAATTATAAGTTTAATTTTAATAATGAGAGCTTCTATATAATTTCTAAAAATATTATCATTCTGTAGGGGGACCACGAAGGACGACGATGGCGATAATACATCCTAATATGAACTTCCTTTTAAACTATCTGTTGTCAAAGGGCGGGACCTAGTCCTGCCTGGCGACGTGACTTCAAGTGGGTGTCGTGATTATAACGTTATTCAATCATTGAAAACAGTTAAAGGATTTTAATTTATTTTTGCGCAGACAGTTGCGATTGCTATTCAACGCTTTTTCAACGATCTTTGGTTGCCGATATATCGAATCAGTTGCATGGCTCGTGCTCACAGCGACTTTCGCTGTAGAAATTCCACAATAATATTAGTTTAAACTTCTTTTAGATTGTTTAGGTTAGGGTTTTATTACAATAAGTTTAGTTGTGGGACACTATGGAAGTTAACAGCTATATTTTAAATATAATTTCGGTATACAAGTGTCTCAAGCGTAGCAACATCACTGTCCCTTCGTTACTTATTAAGTGTGTTATATTTAGCTAAAAATAGGCTGTGGTGAACAAACGAGGGGTGTTTGTCGATCCGTCAGCGCGCGTCGATCGCGGGGAGTAGGCCGCTCCATAAATATTGGGCTTATCGTCTGAATTTATTGCGGTATGTTTTGAAAAATATCACATGATGAATGCGAAATTTTCCGCAATATTTCTTCCTGTTTCAGATGATTTGGGATTTTGCCAATTTTTATTTGTCGCGATTGTTGATCTCTGCGTGTGCAAAATTGACTATTTTGTTGAGCGACTTAACTATTAGAAAATAATAAAATATTACACTTTAATAAATTTTATCAAAATTCACTGATGCGAAGTATTTCAGATACGTTTCAGTTTTATATTTATATACTTATATATACGAATGATTTACTTTAAAACTGATATTTTTTCATGAGAGTTCTGTGACAATCAACATTGAATAGATTCCATTTGACTTGAATTTGATCATAATAAATCCATGACTGTGCCACAGCTGGGCATGGAATCCCCTCATGCATGTAGGTAGAGATGTAGGAGTATTATAGTATGTATGTATGTAGGAGAACTATAGTTCGATCGGGGAGGTACCACTGCCACCCTCATAATCCGCCGTAAAGTATTACTTGTGTTTCAGTTGGAGAGGTGCAGTTGCCGGCTACACTTTGAAGCGAGGCGAACATCTTAGTCCTCAGTAGTAATAACGTATCTGCATTCGAGTTCAGATAGGGTTTCATCATGTTTGTGGTGTACGTGGATATCTGTGGGCTGCAACTACTTAACATCACTCTTCCTACATAAAAAAGGAGAACGTTTCCGGTAAGAAAATCTGAAATAAACCGAAAATTTAAGTTCACATAAATGAAGGCACGAGTAAAAGCAAATTTCTGAATATCATTATACATACAAGTATGTAGGTATTACGACATCGTCAGACCATAGCGTAATGACTAAAGGCTTGGGTAAGCGATGTGAAACATTCGGCACTCGCAAGTTGTGGAGTGTCGTTATGAATGAGTCCAAGTGGCGCGGATTCCGTTATTAATTATTGGAGAAAGGAACAAGTTGGTCGCGTAATTGGCCAACTTGCGTCTTTACAGAAGTTGGTCTGCACTGTAGATACGACGCTGGCTGTTACTGTAACGGATGTGTCAGCGCTGCTATATAAAAATCTCTAAATGCTTGTTAAAACTTCTTTACAAGTCTAACTGTGCTTATTGCCCGCAATTTTTTAGATTTCATTACATGCTTATTATACCTCTGCACAATATAAAACAAAGTTGTTTTCCGCCGTCTGTACGCTTAGATCTTTTTAACTACACAACGAAATTTTATACGGTTTTCAGGGTGATTAAAGAGAAAGGTTTATATGTATAAAAGTAGAAAAACGTAAATAATTTAAAGGTTTTGATGTGGTTTTTAAGTGCATCTGTCTGATGCTGAAAAAGTCGCAAGTCTTAATACAAAATATAGTGTAGGCAACCTTCTAATCCTCATTCAAATCTGTTATGTTATTAAAAAAACAAAAAGTAATACGCATCAATGACATCTATTTCGCCCAAAAGTTGATTGGTAGCGATTATTTTGCTGTTAAAAGTAGCAAAAAAGCATACTGACTACTGAATCTCAAACACGACTAAAGTCCTGCCTGACGTAGAGCATAGATGCCTTGCTCCTTCTGAGAATTGAGATGATAACCTCGCTTCTAAATGTAACCGGCGGTTACACCTCTATTACCGAAATACATGCAACTTGTTCGAAATATTTGCAATTAAAAATCGTAAGTACCCGTTATATAGCAAAATGTATAAATTCCTCGAGGATATTAGTTTAAAATCGAAATATTAGAGTTGCTATATGGTAGAATATGAGAGCGAGGGATGGTATTTCCCCGGTCAAAATGTAGTTCTGTCACCTGCCGAATTTTCATTCAAACACAAACAGAACTGTCTTATCTCAGGTCTTAATCAACTACGTACATGCGTCGCCAATCCTGTGGACCGAGTAAGTCACTTTGCTCGTAAATACAGTCAGCAACTAAGTACACTTCTTCAACAGAAACATAAGCAGAGCTGCACATCTCATAAGGGCAGTGTTTCCTCTCTTGACTGAAATATTTGATAACCTGTTACGTGTAGGATACTAGACTATAATTGACTCTTTCGGACCACGATTACATTGACGAGGAAATTGCAATTATGGCCGTAACTAATTTGGCCATACATCCAAGACTGGCCGAGGTATTTCGTATTAGTGTTAATTATTTAATCAGATATTAATTAGGTCATATAATATTATTAGATTATTATAGTTAACGAGGTTATTCTGATATTATGCATCTCTATATACAAATCTCAAGAAAGGGATTTCACTACAGACCAGTGTGAATATACATATTAAGTAAATAATACGTGGTAATAAAGTACTCTGTAGCGATTGTAACATTAATTGTTATAAAAAAAAACAAACTTATGTTCGTTGCATCGCTCGCGCAGAAGTCTTTATTTTATACAAATTTTCAACCCTTATTCCATGTATTTCTTACCGGTGGAATATCCAAATTCCTGTTTTCGTGTTCACTAAAGAATCTATCTGAAAACAACAGGATTTTAGGTTCAGCAGTAAAGGCTATGCATTGATCTCTGGGTCTTTGTGCAGTCAACTAATATAAATAATAATAGTAAATTTTATACTGATATAAAAGATTAATAATTAGACTCGTTAGGTTAAATAATGCAAATCTTTATCTGGAATACAAATATTATGTATCGGATACTCGTGAACGACGTCCTCCTCGTCCTCGTGTCATCAAAAGCGAGTTCATTCGCACGATTACCGCTGAATATATGTATAAGCGCAGTCGCCCGACAGTTCACGCTACCCGCGTGACGTCATTTCAGTAGACCGGGACTTAGGTACTACCCTGTAACAATAGATTTTTTGAATATTCCAACGTTCTTGCCCACAAAATCACTTAAATTTAAAACATGTCACATAGATACCGGAAACCAAAACCGGCTGGTTCATTGTATATTTAAAATATTGCTGCATTGAATAAACTTGTATATTCGCATTGTATAATTTGATTAAAATGTTAATTTTCATAAACCACGTTATCAGATTTTAATTACAATTTTATGGCCATTAAATATTTGGGAACAGAATATTAAATTATTAAATTCCGAAAACTGTTTGGTGGAATGTTAGGCATGGTAGGATTAAAGGGGTAACATAACAGGTTCTCTATGGAGATAAACTTATTAGGTGGTAGTGCTTTAGTTCGATCGGGGAGGTACCACTGTCGCCCTTATTATTCCGCCATAAAGCAACTCTTATATTTCAGTTGCCGACTAAAATTACCGCGACTTATCGGCTACACTTAGACGACCATCTCAGTCTTCATAAGTAATATCGTACGTGTAACGCATGAAACACTCACCGTTTGCTACGGTATAAGTAATCAACACCGGCTTTTGTAGTTTTTCTAATGTTTATTGTAGAGATAATATACAGAAATACAGACGTACAGACAAACAGACAAAACCAAAATACATTGCTTTGGGTTCTCTTGCGTATATAAAAGCACCCCATTATTTTTTATATATGTATGCCATGTACAGACAGCGATCAATTACAGTTTTATTAATGGAGATATATGGATAACCTCAATATTTTGAGCCTGTATAAAAGGACAGGTATTGTGTCGTCTATAGCGTGTATGTACGACATCAGGCCAGTCTTTTTTGAGGATGGTGATGGATATCCATGGTCTACAGAGGTCCTTTATCGTCAATTGGCCTGCACGGTTGTTTCGGATAGTTATTTTAAAATTTAAATGACATTTAAGTCTTGTTACACAGATACAGATGCAGAGAGTACAGTTCAATAACTGGATTGACTTTAGTTTTTAATTTCTGCGCACTCTTTGCAGTTTGACTGAAATATAGATCACTAATTATTGCTACTTCAACACTGAAACACAGTTATAGTGATTTAATTGTAGATAGTTGTGTTTTTGGTTTTTAGTATTTGAACACAATAAAAGGTGTACATGATCATTAATTACTTGAATTGATCAAACAATTAGTCCCACGTTTGATCAACGTTGCGATAAGAGGGCTGGTTCATATCCCAGGCAGAGAATTGCAATCTCCATTCAATGTGAGAACACGGCTAGTGTTCTAGGAAACATACCGCGTGGACAGGGTCTCCCTTTAGATTGTTTAGGTTAGGTTTCAGGGACTTAGGTTAGATTTAGAATTTATGTAAATAAATGTATAGTAATTACTTGTAATATACGTTTCAGAGTTTAGACAGTCATGAACGACCTTACTGATCATCTGAAACTAACCACGAGCTATAATACAATTTCTGAGACGCCGATATCTGCGGTTCTTGCTCAGGTTCTCCACACAATTCATATTTCTGTTCAAGACATTCGATTATTGAATGTATTTCCTGTAAATCACAGAATCTGGGTGAAAATATTCGTTTCATAGAGGGCTACTTTAAGATCTTTCGATATATAGATTTTTTATGTGAGAAGAGTAGCAATCGAGTATGCAAGACACCTCATGTTAAGTAGTCGCAGCCCATAGACATCTACGTACAATCACAAACACGACCAAAATCCTATTTGAGCTCGAACGTAGATACGTTGCTACTACTGAGGATTAAGATGGTCGCCTCACTTCAAAGTTTACCCGGCAACGGAACCTCACCAACCGAAATATATGTAATGCTTTACGGTGGATTATGAGGGCGGCAGTGGTACCACCCCCGTCGAACTACAGTTATCCTATCTTTAAACCTTTAAACTTTATACCCATGTTATATTCTAAAGTTATCACAGTTCATTATGTATTTTATGTTTGTTTCGTTATATAACTATGTTATTACACTTATTTACGTTTCTTTGTTCTTAAGTCTTTCTATTTTAATGGCATTATCTTCAATTTTGTTACTGCATGAAGTTTGACTGCGAGAAAATGTACAGAGAATGTTTAGCATAATGTTATGTTCAAAGCGATTAAATAAACGTTTATGATATGTATGTTGCATAAAGAGTTTAGCCAATACAACATAAATATGTCCAGAATGTCGTTAAATATAGAAGTTTCTACAGGAAATCCCGGGAAGTAACCGCAGGACTTCCTGTCGAAACAACGAGTGTCGTTCACAGTTCTATTATTTTAGAACAAAACATATTGTTTTATATAATTTAAGAAAATACATATATTTTTGTAAAGTCGACTTTTATGATCAATGTACATGTATAAATATTTCTATATATAATATAATAACAGGTGGGGGAACTATTGTTCTACGGGGAGGTACCACTATTGCTTTTATAATCCGCCGTAAAACAATTCTTGTATTCGATTGTAGAGATTGTATGTGGATGTCTATGGATTGCCGCTACTACTTTTTTCACATAACATAATTATATTATATTTGTACCTATTTCTACCTCATAACAGCGGTGTAGACGTGTGTTTACTTTTGAACGATGCAAAGAGTAGTTTTTTTGCACCGTATATTTTACAGAAATATACATATATTCAAAATTTGCAATGCTGGCGACTTCGCTGGTTTTGCAATTGTCCATAGGCAAAGGTGACTGATTTCAGGTGGACCGTCTGTCCTTTTGTTAAGCTAATCTATAAAAACATAAGACATAAGACCTTATTAAAGTCCGTTGGAAGTTAAATTTCTTCTAAATTGTTTCTAAAGTGTTCTTAATGTTTCGTAGTTATTACCTGCAGGTTCTTAGGGCGACTTGTATTGCTTTACTTTGAATTTGGTCTCTCGTAAGATGAAAACCGTTTTTTTGTACGAAATTAAGGTTTTATTAAAATATAATAGGGCAAACTATATTTAAATAATCTTCTTTGAAAATCATATTCTTATTGTATTTAGGTATATTTTTATTAGGTGGTCTATCAGTAATGAATTAGTGTGAATGTATTATTTTAGGTGAAAAGGAGAGATTACGAGCATACTGATAATTTTCATTCGATTTCATCTCATTGTTAAACAATCTTTAAGGCAGGAATTCTGTCTGAAAACGATCACAGGTGCGGTGCCACGCCTGGGGGTTAAGAGGGTTGTCTCATATGTAAGAGGTTCGGCATTCACACTTTTCCGCCGAAACATAGGAATTACTTCACACTAGAAATAGGTACGGCGTCGATTCCTTCCTGACAGGATCGTACAGGTATTATAAAATTTCAAGGAAACGGTAATAAACTTTTGTTACAAAAATGTAACAGAAAGTCATCTTAAAGTTTTCATTTAAATCGGTTTAATGGTAACATGAAACACATCACGTCCGCTCAAATCGACCGCATGGCAACTTTCCCATTTTACGAATTCAATAGAAAACTTTGCGGACTGAAAAGTCTGCGTCCTCGAAACAGCGACAGACTTGTTTCACAACTGGCGAGGGAACTGAAACTGTTTGTTGGTAGTGGACCTGAGAATGAATGAGTGGACATTTATGTTCGTACACTATCTATTTTGTATATACCCCTCATTTTGTGTCGGGAGTTAATCAAACGTTAGTGACATTGCACATACATGAGGTTATGGGATAGCTCCAACAGCATCCTGAACATGATAATTTTTATATTTTATATTTTATATTATCCATTGTACACAAAGCTACGTAAAGCAGAACTAATAATATAGAATCGTAAAATTTTTCATTGAGTCCTCATTAATAATATTAAAATCATTTATTGCCACACAAAAATACATATAAAATATTAAAAAAACAATTAAAAAAAGACAATAAAAAACAAACAAAAAATATATTATAACTTTACTTAAATAAACAACTATTATTATTATTATTCTATGTCAATTTAAGACCTCTCAACGCCTTTTCCGGGTTCATGCTGTGTAACTCAAAAAATACAAATAAATATAGCATTTTTTGATATGTTCTTTTTCTTAGCGATTAAGATTGTTCTTAGCGATAATGACAAGTTGTCCGATTTCCCTGGTAGCTACTATACTAAAATTACAAAAAAAAATAAAAGAAATTTGGTAACGAACATTATTATTTATAGTTAACTCGTATCAGTTGTAATCCTGTCGTGGGACAACTGGCAGTATATAAGTACAGATGTTTGTTTGTACGGGGCGTGGACGAGATGTAATCTAGTTTGGAGTTCTTAATCGCGTAGTAGTTCGTGTTTGTGGATACCGCTGCCAGCGTTCCAGCCATTACTCCTGCTCACTTGCCGTTTGTTGTAACTAGTTTTCTTACAACGTGCTTATGTGCTTGCCTTAATGCTATTGTGTCGTTATGAAATGCGCCACATGTGTTTTTTACCCGCGTTGTATGCTGAACACATAAAGGTGGGAGAACTATAGTCCTCATAATTCGCCGTAAATTATTACTTCTGTTTCAGTTGGAGAGGTGCAGTTGCCGGCTACACTTTGAAGCGACCATCTTAGTCCTCAGGAGTAGCAACGTATCTACGCTCGAGCTCAGATAGGATTTCAGTCGTGTTTGTGGTTGTAGGTTGATGCTTATAGACTGCGACTACTTAACATTAGGTGGTTTGCATGCTCGTTTGTTCCTCTTCTCACATTGAAAAACATTGTTACAATTAGTGGAATATCACGAAGTATTACAATTTAACAATTAGCATGTAGTGTGTGGGTAAGAAGCACAATAATTGTGGGACTTATTAAGTGCAGTTACTGATAGACGCTGGTTAAATAGTAATGGATATGGGAAATAAAATATTAGCTTTTTTTCAATTATTGAGTTTAAAGTTACGCTAATACAAAATAAGATCATTCGGAGTATGTTTTTAAAGAATCTGCCATGATTGTCATTAATTTCTCACAACTTTTTATAATATAGCAACGGTACTAACGTCTTATTAACTCACGATACAAAGTGAGAGGTATCATAAAGTAGGTAGGGTCACCCATTCTCAGATCTGTAAATCAGTCGTTATTTATAATTTCCTCTTTTCTTTACTCCTGTGGCCATATCCCTTCAGTATATGTTCATTATTTTTTGTTTGTGTAAATGGATGAACGCAATTTAGAGTTACCTTAAATTTTCGGGTTTTTCTAAATTTTCTAACAGTAAAAGTCCTCATTTTCGTGTATCGTAACTTCTACTATATGGAGATTGAAATGAAACGTAGAGCACGTTCATTTCTACGTACGTACGTTTCAAATGTTATGTTGAAATCGGTTAAATCATTTAATTATAATGTAAGATACGCAAGGAAAATTATAAGGCCGTTCGTTACGTAATTTTCCTCACGCACAATACTTAGTGAAAAGTCAGTGATACATCCCAAAAATCAAAATTCATTAATCCTGAGTACCCGGTACAAAGTACAGGTGTTTTTCGTGTTAGTATAAAATTATCTAAAAAGGGACAGGAACATACTGGAATGCAGACCACGTACCGGAAAGCTACTACTAGATGGAAGGACGACCTCATAAGTCGCAGGAGTTCGTTGGGCGCGGGCCGCACAGGTTAGTTTGCACTGGAGATCTATGGGGGAGGCCTATGTCCAGCAGTAGACGTTAAAAGACTGAGATGATAATG
Organism: Phocides pigmalion okeechobee; assembly: GCA_018251015.1. Lineage (NCBI taxonomy): Eukaryota > Metazoa > Arthropoda > Insecta > Lepidoptera > Hesperiidae > Phocides > Phocides pigmalion. The sequence goes on along the minus strand of DWON01004008.1, from coordinate 4,724 downwards.
ATGAAATCATCCAATATTATATTTTTGAATTGAATAAATTAAATGTATAAATGAACAAGATACAACGCGCCAGCTCAAAGCAACTCGATCGTTTTGATGCGCGTACGAGAGGATTGGAGCGCCTTGTTTGAAGTTCGTCTGCGAAGTTGGAGCTGGAGAGAGAAAGTTTCGCAACGTGAGCTCTTCACAAACAATCCAGGCACATATTGTTCAAGTTCCGCGGTCCCTTCTCTCGAGCACCATCCAGAACACGTGGCTCCGGATGTTCCGTCTACGGAATCCTGCTATTGCGATTTAATCGTGAAGTCTCTGTTTCAACTTTTGTACTTTTTTATACTTTTTATAATTTTTATAACATAACGGTTACTCACGTTAATCGTGAGAAACCGTTGTATATAAAATGTATAAATTCCGCGATAATGTTATTTTAAAATCGTTTTTTTATATATTGAAAGAGTAAGAAACGGGCATGCAGGCCACGTGGTGTTAAGTGGTCACTGTAGCCCATGGACAACCACGTCCAATCTTAAATAGAACAGAAGTTCTATTTAAGGATGGACGCGGAAGAGTTCCTACTCTTGAGGACTAAGATGGTCGACTCCAATAATATGTATCCGGCAACCACACCTCTCCAACCGAAACACAATACGTGACGAATATGTTGCTTTACGGTGGGTTATGAAGGTGGCGGTGGTACCGCCCCGGGCAAGCTCTAACGGCTCTACCACCTGGAGAATTTATACTTTTTATATTATACTTGATTGGTATATATACTTAATAAAATTACACATGATATTTAAACTATTTTTGTTTTATATTGCGAGAGACTAATACCTAAACTGAGCTTTATAAGCCTGATCATTATCTTTGTCATCAGGTCTCCATTCTTTGCTAGAATGAGGTAACGTTATTTTTTAAATACCTATAAAGTATCTATATCAAATATATTAAAAGTGTTAACAGTTAAAAGTTTTTGCAGTCGTCTCTATCATTCTTCTGTTAATTTAATTGTAAAACCATCATGGCGTAGAACATTTAACGCAATACTTTTGTACGCACATATAATATTTGTAGCTCATCACGTGACAAGCGCGTCTCATCTCGCTCGACACTTCAGGGAGCAACTCCAGCGTTCATGTCTTGACACTCGACACTCGCTCTCCACGGGACGCCTGACACCCGGTGACACGTGACACGGCTCGAGTGTTTTTAAATACGCACGCAACATCGCTACAGTAAGGAACATGACGCAAATGAAAACATAAGGTTCAGTCCACACGTAACTTTCATATTTTAATTTTTATGATATTTAGCGTTGATTTTTATAAGTTTTATTTGCAGATGCATGTTTTTTATTTGAGAGGCCATTTATTGGCGAAGATTTTAGGATGTAAAACATCATGTTAAATTAATTACAAGCGGAAGGAGTAAAAGGAAAAGGCTCGATTCACACATGGGTCTAAAAAGTTAACATCAAAATAATTCTTTATTTTTTTAATTGTAAAGGGTTTTTTTCTAAATTAAAGTGCAGTCGACCTGATAGTAAGTGGTAAATGCCACCCATGGACATGTTAACCAACTCTATAAACAACAAGAGTCCCACTTGACGTTGATCACATGATACGTCGCTTCTCTTGAACACTAAGGCTATCATCTAATTTGTCAGTGAGGCGGTTACAACTTTTGCCGAAACGCAAGTAACCTTCGTGCTAGTAAGGAATGTGTCGGTGGTCGAATCGTAAAAGTTCTAACTAATGGCAAAATGTAAGAACGTAAAAATACTTCTTTTTACAAGGTAAAAGAGCCTTATTGTGTATTGTAAAATGGTTATAATATAGGCGGCGGAGTTACTAAAAAGCAAATACAATTCTAGTGTAGCCAAACGCAATAGAGGCCTCGTTCCACACGCAGACTCAATTTACAGTAATTGAGTTTGTTTATTGAAGGAGACATTGGAGGAGCTTTGACGAGCGAACGAGAAATATAGAGTTTGGAGCGTACGGCGTGGTGCGGTGCGTAATTACAACGATGTAGTTCGTTTATAGCGATAGGATTTTAGCTTATTAAATTTTGAGTCTTATGTCAGTTACATAGAGATCAGTTTAATGTGGCACGGAATATAAAATTAAACGATGATAACATAATGCTGTTATTTTCCGACTTTGTAATGTAAGACGAACCAAATTCGATAAGTGTTCCGTAAGGCAAAACAATATTTTCATAATGTTGCGGTACAAAGGAGGCCGTTCACATGTATTGTTATTCTTCAGTTCTAGGTTTCTTTTTAGGGATATTTATTAGAGAAAATATCTATTTCAAAATGTCTTAATTACAACCGAATTGACGATCGCATATTTCTGATACTTGAAATATTTATACAAATTGTTTATCATTAAATATCACAATTTGAATTTTTATCGTCAATTTGACATTTAACGTTATTAATTACATTTTAAAATTCAACACAATGCTTTAGCCAACTTGAAGTTAAAATTATAATTAAACTAATTTTTCCAATACCTTTGTTATTTGTTGTTTGTAACTTTAAAACAACATATGAAAATATTTTTTCTCCAACGCTTGTAATCTGAGCTAAAATGGACATTCACCTTTATCGAATTTACGTGTGACGTATATTGTGACGTGTTTGATTCCAATGAAAGTATAAACCGTCCAAATGAAATTGCTCGCGTTTGTCGTGTTACAATTTGTACTGTGGATCTCTTCAATTTCGGAGCGTGTTATGTCAAAGTAATTCAATCTCAAAGTTGGAAAATTAGATTTTCAACTGTTATATTTTAGTTCTATTTACCCGCGGCTTAGTTCGCCCAGAAGTCCATATAACAATACAATCTAATAAATTATTAAACTCAATTTTTTCCACACTTTTCATTTTTATCTCTTAGGCAAATCTATAAAAAGAATATCAAATTGTCTATATGCTATCAAATATCATCTTTCAACTCTGGACCGAGCTATCAATCCGATCGGCGTAATAGACTTTTATCTTCGGTATAAGAAATTTACTCCTTGGAAATTGACGATTATTTGATGCAGTCGATAACTTTATCAGATCAGAATAGACGAATATTCATAATCATTCTCATTTATGCCTTCATGGGTTGGATACAGTCGTTAAATTACAATAAATTTCGTACAGCATGTACCCTGCTAGTGCAGGGGTCGGCAACCTGCGGCTCGCGAGTCACATGCGGTTCTTTCAATGGAAATATTGGCTCTCAAGTTACCATAAATTATTTTATTGATAAATCCCTTTAAAATGTGTCAATACGTATAACAATCTATTTTATATACTGTATTGCATTGTACTGTATACTCCCTATAACAAAAGCTACCTGCTACTGAAAGTAGTGTCGAAATCAGAACACACAGAACAAAAGTATTTAAACATATTTTAGTGGCTCTTTCAAATATGGGAAAATTTGAAAATTGTAATTTTGGTTCTTCCGTCTTAAAGATTTCCGACCCCTGTTCTAGGGCGTGGCAATGTCGTCTAAATTCATACAATAAATTTAACGAGGTAAATTGAAATATTAACACTCAAAGTACACACACACTCTGATCACATTAGATTAAACTAAGAAATTAAAATTAATTGTCAACATTGAAAATAATTTATTCTTGGTAGAACTGCTACTTTACACTTGAGTAAGAGTAATTCTATATCGGTGAAATAGGGCCTAATTCGGTTACAGTCCATGTTCAGGGCATTCTATTTTATAATAGATTTTTCCTTGTCACGTGCCCGTCCCTTTTATTTCTAGCTTGCGTTGTTTAAGACGTTTTCTCATAGGTGTACTAGGTCTTTGCTAGTGGTAGGATCTATGAAGCTCGATCGGGGAGATACCATCGCCACATCCATTCAATCTATTCTACCCTTTCCGTAGAGATGTGTTATTGTCGGGTCATTTAAATATGAGGCGATCATCTCACTCCTCAGGAATAGCAACGCATCTGTGAATGAATTAAAATGGGACTACTATTCTGTATGGACTTGTTACAGATGTTCATAGGTGGTAGTGAACACTTACCATCAGGTGGACTGCAAGCTCGTTTACTACTTCCAACGTTTAGGAACAAAATTGTATTATTACCTGTATTATTATGTATTGTATTATTATTGCTTTACCGGAGATCGAGACCAGACTTTTAAACAATAATAAATTCAGAAATCGGCTTCGGGTTGTGTCTAGATTAGTGTACATATCTTTGTGTACATTCACGATACACAAAAATTCTATAGGATTACAAACTTATAAATTTTCCAAGTTGAAAGCACGTGATTCAATTGTCACGCGGTTCCGCAACGGAACATTCAATTTTTCCTGAAGTTAAAGTTGCGCCGTGAAGTTAGGAGATGGAAATAAACCGCCTTCATAAACTTCCTCAATGTCTGCTTCCCAAACTTTTTCGACACAATGTGTAAGTCAAACGACATCGCAACTTACTTTAAATTTTTCATTAAAATCGTCTGGATACGATGCAGAATACCTGCTGGACAATCCTATTATCTCTCGTTGCTTTTTCTGTCGTTTCTTCTCCAAATTGATACACTTCTAGTTTAAGTAGACATCTAAATACAGTTCTATGAAGATTTAAAGGTGATAGAGCCGTTAGAGCTCGCCCGGGGCGGTACCACCGCCACCCTCATAACCCGCCGTACAGCAACATGTTCTTCATGTATTGTGTTTCGGTTGGGGAGG
>DWON01004007.1:0-16986 GCA_018251015.1 Phocides pigmalion okeechobee | reverse complement strand
ATTGTTGCAAAGTAATTTTAATAACAACTTAATAGCATGGATTTCCGCAAAGTAACGCCTGATACTATTAACTACATGCATATATATGATATGCTAAATAACAATCATATTTAGTACATTCGTATAAAGGTGTTGCAAATTTTGATATCTGCATTAAAATGCAGCATCATTGGCTGGTCTATATTTGTCTCTGAGCATAGCATCAAGTCAGTATTCATCAAGAAAGGAGGCTCCCTTTTTGAGACATTTAATTTATCTTTCATGGCAATGCTCTTGTAATATACTTTAGGTAGGAGTCTTGCTCTACACCATCTTAACACTGGCTGTCATCACGTGCTGCATCCTCATTTGCATTATGTACTAAATTACAAATAATAATGGTTCTTGCATGGGACTATCAATTACTAAATATGCTTCAGATATCAACACACGCAGATAATGATACCTACTTAATTACTCTTAAGATCTGTTGCACCCTCATTGGCTATGTACCTACATTAGAGGTATAGTTAATATATAACTTAAAACTTAATCACTAGCTAAATTATGACAATATGATGCATGATGTTAATAATAATTGATGTTATTGATAACCGGAAAGTCCAAAATTATAAAAAATGGCTGCATATCATTAAAATCTTTAGTTTTGTGATTGAAGCATTGTGAGTGCAATTTGCACTTAGAATCTAGCTCGGTTGCATGAGTGTATGAGTTGTTAGTGTTAGTATGAATCCGTTTTGTATGCCAATTTAGAGACGAACAAACTACTTAACTATTCAGTCAAGTTCAATGAACTGCGTAGAAGATTCAATGCACAATAATCTTTAACACTATATATTTATGAAACATTTAAAGAAATATTTCAATCAATTTGCTGTTATTAACAATTATTAATTGGTAAAATAGACATAAAAACGTAAAAAATATGTAAGGATAATAACAGAGCTAGCTTTTGCCCATGCAAAAGTCGATGTTCCAGATCTTCACCTTTCAACTTCTTTATTATCCCTTTGTGGAGCATTTTTCAAATTTCCTTTCTTAATGCTTATTTTGATGTCAAAGTACCAAATAGAAAACTCATATTTGTTTTCCTAGTTAAAAAAAACATTTTCCCGTAGAAAATTGCATCCTCTATTTCAACCTGTACAAGCTTTGTTTTCGCGTCTAAAGGTAGACTTTGTCAGTTTTCAATAAAAAAAAAATCTTTATTAAAATTCATCAAAATCAGTTCGGCCGTATTGACGTGAAAACATGCTCTGTTTTGTAATTATAATATTAGTAGAATAGGCCAGCTAGTTATAAAATATTATTGTATTTATGACTATGTTGTAGGTCAGTCCTTTTTGTATATCAGGGGAAAAACTTTTTAAAGGTACCCAATATAGTGGGAGCTATTCTAATTTATGTAAATTTCCAGCCACTAGAAAAACATCATGTTAGCCTCCGTCTGTGCCTGTAGTGTTCTCTAGTTCTAGTAGTAAAGATACTAGCGTTCTATTATTGTGACTACTAGTGCCACTACTAGTAGTACTACGACGGTTAAATCGACCACATCTTGGGTGTGTGTCTACGTCAATGCGGAAACACTAACACCGACGTCCTTTCCGGGATCACTATTACAGAACGGCTCAGGCTCTCATTGACCACTCCCGATCCCGGAAGCTCCTTTTTTGGTTGCTTTTCATGACAAATCCCCAGCTACAGGGACGTAGGATTTCATTCTTATCTATCAGCCTTAATTCATTTCATTCATTGTTTGACAATGATATTGAATTACTAAAAAAATGTTTTTCCTAATCGTTCTTTGTAAATAATTAGGGTGTCCACTATCTGCAAATTTGAAAATGTGAGAAGTAAGTAAGTTAAGTTGTTAAGGTAAAACGGTTAAATCGAGGGGCTAACTGGAAATTGAGGATAAAATTATATAACACTTTATATCTCAGCCATTGCTATTGTCAGTAAAATGAACTGGTTTATGGATTCTTTTTTAAATTTGAACTTGTTTTAAGATTAATAATGTCAAATTTAGCAAATTATCATGGGAGGTTCATTTATATCCATAATTCGTAGTGGAAACTCTGATAAACATAAATACCCACAACTTTGCAAATAATTATCTCTGTACGTTCCTGCTGAAACTAGCAGAAAATGATATGAACACGACACATCCGTGTTTGAGTCATGTATATTGGAAATGTAAAAGGTTTTTTACTTTATTCTGTCTTCTGGGTTTCAAATTGCCGGTAATCGATTGCGTTGCAACATTATTCCACGGACTAAAAACTCTAAAAAGTAAGCCGGGTGGGTTGGCTGTGGCCCAAGTGACTCCAGCGTTTCGATCGTCATAATGTTAAATTATACGCATTGCCTTATTCCTTCGGAATAAAGATCAAAGTTATTCCATTTGACTCCCGGAATCGTGATGCTTGAGGTCTCCGCAATCTAATGCAATGTTCTATTCAATTGGCAGTTGGTATCAAAATTTCTACCGTCCTCGAGGAAATAAAATTGTTTACCAAACGGGGTCAGTTTGGTAAACAATTTTGAGACTTAATGTTAATAATATGTTTGCACTTATTTGAGGTCAATTTTTCCGCACTCAAACGTTTGCGGGGGTTATTGCGAAGTATGTAATAAGCTATTTATTTTAGGATAGTCACCAGTATACTGATACAATCTTACAACATGCCGGTTTAAGTGTAGACAATAGATATTTCGTGTAGCTTATTTTAATATTGTATTATTATATTGTACTATTTAGAAAATACAGCTATATAAGAAATCCACGAACAAATAAAGCAGAGCGTAAGAAAGAATTTTATTCGAGTATGATATGGCTCAAAACGAATGTTTAGTTTTCGTTAGTCGTGTTCGTTTTTAATTGATAAACTGATTTTTCTCTACATTATTTTCCATTAATGACAAAAACGTGATTTTTCACTCTCGTCATAAAAAATAAACCGTGATGCCTGCCGTAATTTATTCGCTAAAAGTCATTGACCGGGCGGCTAGGCCGACGACTTGATCCTCCGCAATTTTCATCTGATTCACCCGAGACGTGTGTTTTCGTACGGCGTTCCTGTAAATGCATACGAATGCGTTTTTGTATGTATCAAATCGACGGTTCTCTTGCGGGCTTAGCGCAGGCTTTGGTTAATGTGGGGGTATTGTCTGGAGTTTTCGGCCAAATTAAAGTTTAACTCTTCCTTTTGTACAGACATTGTGCCATTTGCGACAATTGCGTTGATTTTGAGTGTGTATTCGCACATCGTTTAATAATTATAATCACTGTTTCGTCTGAATTGCACAATTACCTTGTATCAAATGATCTTAAACTAATTTTATCGCGGAATTTGTACATTTTACCGTATACATACCCGGTACTCGCTGCTAACGACTTGATATTTTGAACCACTTGCATGGCTCGTGGTCACGGCGAAATTCTCTTGAATGATTTTCACGAAAAAATTGTAGAAAATGAATATAATTTTCATACAAAAAGTAAACTACGCTAATACATACAAATTCCATTAAGTCATCTACCTACGTAAAAGTTGAGTCAAAACTGATTTAGTCGTTTCCAAGATAAATCTGTCTGTTATCTAAACAATAAAAAACGTTTAAAGATTTTTGGTTTTGTGGGAATAAGAATTTAAGCTTAGGAAGTGTCAGTTTGAAATCACAGGGTGACATTTCAATTTTATTCATATGTATAAACCTACAACCCTAGGTGAGTGCGCCACTAATGGACTCGGGTCCCCGCGACTAGGGGAGATAAAAATGTACCTTTATATTATATTTTTACTCGACTGTCCAAGAAGAAGTGTAACGTTTTTCGAGTGTAATCTAAATGGATTGAACATTGAGGTGTCAGCGGATTCCTCGGTGTGGAGTTGACATATTTATGTTATAATATTCAAATACGCCGTATTTTATTTAAAAAGGAGACAGGTAATAAAATGGTAGGGAGACAGGTAATAAAATATTATATTTTGGAGATCAATTAAAAGTTATAAATTGACATTTTATTATAACAGTGCTACTTTAAAACTTGAAAAGTACCCATTACGAGTCGCTTATTAATTGTCTCCATCAGTTCGCATTGGATTGGAGTAAGCTCTAGGCTCTTTCCAATCTTTCAAGATCGGTACCCAACAGTGGGATACAAAATGGGGTAACAGCCTAGTTGGATTTTGAATAAATGTATTTGGACTCCTATAAGACTGCATTCCCTTTTGCGATTTCAATAATAGCGATCAGTGTACATAGTACATATATGTAAACACGAACCTGTAAAAATCGTACAAAGGACGTTATTATCAGCGTAACAATAGACTTGTCTTATCTCTGACGGTATCTGCAATCTACATATTAAATATGAGATTTGAAACAAGTATGCATTAAATCTGTTATGATCTATATTGATGACATATTTTTCAAGAAATATTTTTTAATTTAATATTTTTCCGCATGTTTCTATTAATAGTATCTAAATGTTCTAATCTTGGGTTTGTGTTTATAATTTACAACAGAGGAAGATTAAAGATACTGTTAAGGACGTATTTAGAGTTTGCAGAGGTAAAGAGATCAGACATAGATATTTTGCTATTTATTTGCTCTTGTATGCGTCATGCTATCTGTGTTTGATGACATACATACCGATAAGTGGCAACGTCATTCAATACAACAGAAAACAAGGCTTCTTTTCAAATGACTTTAACAAAGGAGAAGATTTTATTCGGTTGTATATCTTTTGTTTGTTACTACATAAGTCCCTTATTTATTATTATTAACACATGCAAAATATTTTTTTTAAGTGAAAATGTATACTTTTTCAAAGGTTATAACCAAAAATTCCACATTTAACTTCTTTCTTTAATTTTTTTCAATTGTGTTATGAAATTTTTGAAGTAGGAATATATTTTATTACTTTACTCTTCCAACGGAACCCTTAACAGTGCGTGGTTCTACAGGCACTTAATTACTAAAAGAGGTCCAAAGTGTAATCAAATTGTATCAGAAGGTTACAAGAATCGAATAAGAAGTAGGTACATACCAGTATACCTTGACAGCGAAAGCGGAACATGCGATGTGCGTGCGCGCACTCCTGCCCCGCAATGGACATGAATGCTCGATCATGTTATTACATAATAATGTAATTCGCATCTTTACATACCTTACTAACGGTCTGATTTTTAGAGGTTGTAGAAAGTTCGCAGTTATCTTGTTTGCTACTAGTTGCCCCGCGGCTTCATTTGCGTGTTATAAATTAAGAGTAGCGTGAGTTACTCCTTATAACGTCAGCTATTTGTCAGTGAAAGTCCCGTTGAAACCGATTCAGCCATATTACTTTTTATGTGTTTTTTGTATCAACTTCTAAAACTTTCTGATATACACATAACAACTTGCCATAAAATCAGATATCTGCTTATAGGATTCCGTGAAAACAGACCCAGGTTATTGCTTTTTGAGATTTTTATGTTTGGAACCCTAAAGCTTTTTCTAAAAGAAAAGTACCCAAGTTACTATTAAATATCAAAATAGCTTCAGCCGTTTCGAAGTATCCCTGTAAAAGAAAGACGCGAGCATTCCATTAAAATGAGCAAAATATGCCATTATATATGCGATTCGATTCCGCTTTATGTTAGTAACATTTCATTGCATCAGAAGAAGAAATTTGGAGACCAGAAGTTGGTGAAATCTGACAAATACTTTTTCATACTAAGTACGGGACAAAAATCTTAAATTGACAAAGTTTTATGTGAATCAACCTTGGTTCATGTTATTGTAATTTGAATGTATTGCGAGAGAAAATCGGCTACTAAATATTGATCTAATGTACTTGCCAACCTGCACCTGCTATTATTTTGGATCTAGGAATCGGTTGATGTACGTTTAATATATGATAAAAGAAGCAAACGATCATGCAGGCCATGTGATGTTAAGTATTCGCTGCAGCCCATGGACGTCCACACACAATCTTAAATAATATTAAAGTTCTATCCTAGGTCGTATGTAGATGCGTTGCTGCTCCTGAGGATTAACACGGTCGCTTCGATTCCTCGCATTGACGCCAAAGAAGAATTTAAATTGAAATTCAAATAATACTAATATAATAATCATATCTGTATGTAGATGAAACTTGGAATCGGGGGCATGCCTATACAGAAACAGTCTTCACTTCCAGTGGTTTATAAGTTTAGTGACGCAACCCAGCAATAAATAAAATCCAATGCGCCTTTTCGCCCCCTCAAATCTACAAATAATTCATGGACTATCTCGCAAAGTTCAAAGCTTGAAAGTTTAAATAGCTAATCAAATGATTGAGAATATTTTTATTGAGAATGTGATGTAATCCTATTGTTCTGAGAATTTTTCATAACTATATGGAGTTTAAAAATATGAATTGTCTTTAAATCTCCGTTAGAACTTACGGTACTTTCTATTACGGATGGGCAAACATTCCTTATTCCTGTCAGTAATTAAATCAAGATATAGTGACCACTCATACGCCACTTGGTTGTCTAAAATAACGCTTGTCTAGTGGTTGCAATAAATTGAATTTGATGGATTGTATTTTCATAGTTCATTTTTTGTGAATATTTAGTTGCCGCAATCAAGCAGATTAAATTCATTGAACAACCACGACTTAAAAATCTATTATTTTTATGTATATTATTACATATGAATGTGTATGTGTTTACTGTTTTTGTGAGGGTACGAGGGGGCACGCAGTGCTCCCAAAGGATATTTTAAAAATATCGAAAATTTGTCATAAAAACTAAAGAAATAATATAAAAAAAACTATTTTGGTAATTCTTGCAAAAATTGTTGGATTTTGATTGATTTTTTGTTTGATTTTTTAATAAGTTAAAATTATCGAAATACCGAAAATTGTGGATTTACAAATTTTGAGAATTAGCGTGCCTCGTGTACAGAAGTGACATAAAACGCCTGGATATATCTATCCTATGTTTATTTAAAACTGTTCTATCAAAAATAGAAAGAAAAGATTTTCTGCAAGACCAAAAAATTGGGGTCCTCTGCTTTTATAAAAATACATTGACGATGTGCTGAGACGAACTGAACAGTATTAGTAAGTGTTCACATTATCGATGTGCGAACGTTCTTATGTCGGTATGCGGTATTAGCTGGAATCTGGGACGCGACTCGCTAAATAGTTCGAGTTTCTTCTAAATCCGAAAATGTCCATCGTTAAAAGTAATGTCCGTATGGAACGATAGAAGGCGGGAGTATTAATCAAGAAAATTATCACCACACTTGCTGAACTTCATAGGTCATGTATTTAATTTATGTAGTTAGTAGTTATTAGTTTTTGGCATTTTTTATAATTTTTTCAAAGTTTATTAACACGCTTTATCTACATATGTATGTAACGGATTCTTTGAGCATAATTTTCACCAATTTCCTGAAGTCTAATTAATTTGAAACTTTGCACTCGTATCAAGGACTGATAACAATGCAATAATATGAATATATTATATTGGAAAGTTACTACATAAAGAAGAGTGGTTAAAAGGATTGGAAATTGAATATTTAAAATAATATATATTGAAATATTTCAATATTTAAAATGTATTATTGCTGAAGTATTACAAAACTGTTAACATCGGGGCGGCAACCTTGATTCGTAACTGGGGCGCACGCCGCTAAATAGCTCTTGATACGTTTTTCTAAATCTGAAAACAGACCGTTAACTGAGAGATGTTACTGAAACACGTCGCTTTTGTAGTGTCAACAAAACAATGCCATACAATTTGTGGGTTATTGGCTAAGTTTCTTCCGCGACTCTGCTTCCACAGATCGATATAAAATACATACCAATAAATGATGCAGTTCTATTTTTATTCTATGCTATTGAAAAAAATCTATAAAAGGAATAAAGTTCACACTTAATTTTACCGCTATTTTACCTCACCATAGTGGTAGAATTTCTAAAAGTAGCTTCTTCGTTTTTATTTATGCTATATAAACACTCTTTTGTCAACAATTTTGAATTCTAACATCAGCAGTATTTCCTGTCGTACTCTGAGTCTCCTGTCAGTCACCTTCTCATTTAATTTATATAATATAGCTATTGGAAGCTAAAACCTAAGTTTTGTGAACTTATATTTACAAGGAATATATTTTTTACATGAAAATGTACAGGTCTTAGAACTCTTCATGGTTTGATTATTATATTGCGCCACCAGCAATAATTTTAATTCAGTTGTATATACTAGAGCAATATGTATGCTAGTTATCTGATCCAAAGGTATATACTAACAAATCACGCGTTCCATTTCAACTTAATCCTCTAGGGATAGGAACACATTTGATGGACTACAGGACGCCTGTTTCATAGGTACTTGGTAACAAATGTCTACTATAATAGAATACAGCGACTAATGATTTGAATGTTGGTCTACTACTAGACTATAATAGGCTTTGTTTATTTGACTACTATATTATCATTTTATATGTGTATCATCTATTTATCAGCTCATATGTCTACTGTTGAATTTAGCTAAGTGAGTTGGTTGCCTCACTAGATACATATGTAGCTTCAAAAAGAGATGATGTCCATTTTCATATATCCCTTTAGTCTCAAGAATTACGCAGGAAGAGAGAGGACGGAATTACTTGGGATCTATGTATACCACTCTGCATTTTATAATTTGGTATATATTGGAGGATTATGTGGGCAGGTATTCTTTGCCAGCTTTTCTTCCAGTGACTTTGATACTAGACTATATGCACTCAATGGATTTAATCACAAAGATGATAATTATAGGCTCGCGGTGAAATAGTTCTGATATTGGTAACACGTGTTTCGTAATGCAATTCCATGTACAGTAAAATTTAATCGACGTAATTGTTTGGCGGCAGTTTTGTAACTCTCATTTGTTGTCTGTGCTTGTCAATTTTCGCGCCAAAAGCAAACGCTTGAAAGTTCGCAGTGTTGCCAAACTCAGGTTCCTAATACACCCGGATCTTGACGCCCTATGAATTGCTTCCGACGTAATTCTATGTATGGAAACATGTACTAAAACTGTTATATTCTTATTTTCAGATGATGAGGGGCGATTTTTTGGTGATAGAGTATTTGGAATGGGACAATTGCTACACAGAGATAGTGCCAAAGGACCGCCTTCGGGTTAAGACGCCCAAGACGCCCATCGACAAGACTACCTTTCACAAATTCGAAATTTCCGTACCTGATGATCTCAAGGACTAGTAAGTTCGTCACTTAAATATTAATTTTTTCGCTCATTAAATTTAACCAGAAAATTTGAAGTATATAGTCTGTGATTGTTAAAAGAACTACCATTTGCAAAATTAGTGCTGCCTATTTTTATTGAGATGAAAAAATCTAATTTTGTAAAATCCTCTACATTATTACATTAAGAATATTATTTGAAAAACTACTACTGTAAATACTAATTCAATTATCAACAAGACTCGATGAACATGTGTAGGATCTCAATGTGAAAACCCAAAAACTATTTATTAAGCAAGTAGTTTGCAACTATAACGGAATTGACACCAATATCCTATAATGTTTTTTCTTTGTTTGCGTTTGTTTTAAAATTGTGGGTATAGTATTTAGAAAAATCTTGTAATTTGGTCAATACAAGTTACTTTGATATTCAATTTTTTTTAATATATGAACGTTATAGTTTTAAATCTGTAGTGGATGCAATGATGCATGACACTGAAATCCAAATATTAAAATATTATCATTACATTATATTGATTATGAAATGAATATAAATTATTAATCCCATAAGAAATTTAGTCAAAATATTTATCTTATAGTCATGAATGCAATTTTTGCTAAGTAGTATATACTCTGCTCGGTAGTTTATTTACTCAAGTGACAATCGATGCATGCTATACGTAAATTACAAATTATGACCACATTACCATACGATATTAATCATTTAAAGAGTTTTATGTACTTTATATTTTAATTCTTATTTGCCATTGCATTTATTAATATTTTTGTATTTAAAATACTGTCATTACAAGCTAATTCCTCAGTCATTACTCGAGTACCTGTAATACAAAATGCAAGTTTATTCTATAGGCTTTTTGAGGAGAATTGACTGTAGTTCCAGGAGTATTTTCATTATTATATGCCGTGGCATTTGTTAATATTTTTGTATTTAGAAAACTGTCAATACAAATTAAGTTCTCAGTCATTGCTCGAGTACCTGTAATACAAAATATCAGGTTGATTCTACATGCGTTTTTCAACTCCTGGAGATTAGATGTTGTGAAGATAATGGACTGCAATTCCAGGAGTATAATTCTTGATATTTATACATTGAAATAACAAACATGGCTGCCTGCCGTTCTTGTATATTCGTTTTAACAGCATATAGAAACATAGTAATAACGAAATTCGAACACAGTCGTGACACAACACACTTTCGGGTCCTACACACCTGTCTTGTACGGACAAATTTGTATAGATTACGAACGATTAAAATTAAAATCAGCGCTAAAAAATACAATATTTCAGTAATTTGTTGGCGTATCTTCAGTCTAATCAAATAAGCTCCAGCTTAGGACCGCCTCCGTAATACTGAACCGATTATATATATCCGTGCCGTAATCAGTTTTAAACAGATCAGTGACACCATCACCAAACACCACACTTTTTCGCCTAAAACGCAAGAATTTCTTCACATATTCGTTGAACCTTGTTCTAATTTTTGTTTGAAAAGTAGCATAGGATCGTACAGGCCATCGGACGTTAAGCGGTCTCTGCGGCTTACGGACATCCGTGTTAAATATTAAAAAGGACTTAAGTCTCCCTTATAACTGTAGCCGGCAACCATACCTCCAACCAAACACAAGCATGTATTACCGCGGCGGTGAAACCTCCTTGCTTGAACTGTTGTCTAATATCTACCTTACCTGTCAATATATTATTTTATCAATACATTATTTCGTGAATATATTGTTTTCTTGATATTGGATTGTCCATAAACTTCGTGCCGATTTTTTGGGAAAATAAAAACGCAGTTCCATTCGGTGTCTCAACCTTATGCATTTTTCGTGCATGTTGAGAATTAGTTACCAGCTATATTCTAAGGCGTATGATATGAAACTGATAAAAGTTAATGAATTGTAACCAAACTTCTTTGCAAACGTGACTGAGATTATCTCTTTTTGAATATGTACTTGTTGTATGTACGTATTTGTTGTGAATCATTGTAATATATTCAACCAGGTCTCCGCGCTACCTACCGAAAGCGGCATGAACTTTCCGGACAACTTAAAACATTATTAATATACTACTTTAATATACCATTTCGTTAATACATTATTTTTTTAATATATTATGTCCTTTACAATCCGTCAGAACATTTTTAATGCTATCTCTAAAAGCTAGTTTTAACACAAAGGAACAATGCTCTATCTAGATTATGTCGCGTAAAACTAAAATTATCTAGTGCTGATCTTACGCATTTTTATTTATCACACACACTGGCGTCTGATTATTGCAATTTGCATAATGCTCGCATAACAATGAGTGTGTGCCCGTTACACCCGTCTGTCCGAGTGAATAAATCTTTGTAAAATCAGTTATTATGTGAGGCACTGAGCCGCGTCACTCCGTCGCACACACATTACAGCTGTTTAAATCATGTAAAGATTTGTTGAACAGTTAAAGAAATAGACAAGGCGGTTAACAAGTCAATAGAATAACTTGTCTGAGAGTTGCGGATCTAATTGCGTTGGTAATGCTGTTGCGTATATGTCCGGTACATACTACATACGTTGTCCGGTAAATTGTTTGAGCTCTGTAACCTACTATTTCCTTATTTTTTTGTTAAAAATGTAGTAGCAATTCTAATAGTATGTAGTTTATCTTATGATTAGTGGTCACAGCCATCTTTGGATATTTGTAATCAACTTTAAATAGAATAGGCGTCTTTATAGCCATATACACATGAGTTATTTCTCCTCAGGATTGAGTTGATCACTTTGTACGTAAGCGAACCACCAACAAAATATTTTCATAGGAAGAAATGGGTGTGAAGGTGTGGTGGCTTCGGTTGAACTGTTTTCATCCATGTTGGAAATACTTCAATAATAAAAAATAGGGTACAACTACGTCGTTAGGATTTGATGCCCTTACGCACACATACACACACCCAGACACACACATAAATAATTTAATGCTTATTTGCTACACTCATAACCTACATACAATGTTGAGGTATTGAAACCAACAAGAGAAGAGAACAGAAAATAACAACGCAAACAACCTAAATTTATCAATTAGATAACTGCCTTACCGGGCAACGAACCAGGAACCCTTGAAACCCTCTGCGCATCAGAACGCTATTACAAAAGTAATGAATAATTTCTCGTGCAAATCGGACGCACCCTAACACATTCTTTCGGTGCGCGTAATAGTCACCCCATCAATCATTCGGTATCGCGGCTTGCTTTATTGCCGTTACCCGGTTAGAAAGGTACCAAGATGGAACATGTGTATGGTCGACTGCATATTGAGCTGAATTAATTACTGGCCTGCCATTTTAATTACTATAATATTATTGTGTTTATTTTAGTTTTTACAACTAAAAAATATAAAGTTAAATTCAATCTATATAAAAAATGTATGATGAGAATGACTGAACTCCGTCTGTACGTGGAGGATATCTGTTTCTTTTTATATTACGGGCCTTTATCAACGCAATCGAAACTAAAAGTATACTTGTTACATTTTTGTTTCTATACGTTTGTGTGCGCTAATCCCAGACACCGCTTAGTCGACTCAACGCGGTTTACACTGAAGTATTGCAGTAAGCTTCACTTAACATTTTATGTTCGTTTTATTTTAATTGGTGTATAAATAAAATAGTTATGTAAATTAAAAAACATTGACATAATTACTATGTCAATTTATATCTTTGAACTCCGCCAAATATAAGTCAAATATCACGCACCGAACAGCATTACTGTAAATGATATGGTAAATTCAATAATTATCGATTTCTCTCACCTTCTGCTTTATATTTTCTTATCAATCAAAGACATGAATACTTTTTGGTATAAGGAAATTTGGAAATACCTAAAAAAATTAAGCTGACGGCAGGTGATACTTGGATACTAATAAGTTAAGTGAAGCATATTTATAAATACAAATGAAATTTAACTTAACCTTAGTATGCTGAGACGAGTAGCCTATTGTTACCAACAGATATTTTTCAGAACACGTAAGGGCTCGTATACTTTTCGGGAAAGTTAACTTACGTGTAAACTAATCGTTTACAAGTGAGTTAAACCATTTTCCAACCCAATTATGTATAAAGATACTTCGATTGTTTTAGTTTAAAAATGCCATTAATGTTTTCAATACCCGTGTTACTAATGAACCAAGTTACGATTAGTTCAACACAGTTCCTATCCTTTTCAGATTTTATCAAAAAGAGGAATGTTAAAGTGTCAAGAACGTTACTTTTAGTTTAACTTATTTCATTAGTATAAAGTATATATGAATACATATTGTGACCGCAACAAAACAATATAATGTTACGCAACTGATTGCAGTCTTCACGACATACACAGCGCGAAGGTGGAGAACGCGCACAAGGAGTTCCAGAAGGCGATCGGCGCGGCGCTCGTGTGGTACGTGCCGGAGCGCGGGGCGCTCGCTGTCGTGTCACGGTGCGAGTCGTCGCAGAAGCGCGCCCAGATGCTTCAAGAGATGCACTTTAGGTAAATCTATATAAGTTCTATTCACTGACATCTCATCGACGCTCAGGAGGATTTCACGGGAGCGGTAAAGGGTCTAGAGGGAATTGGGGGCGACAAAGTAACTTGAACGGGGAAGGTTTTTGTTCAATTTTTTTTCGACAATCCGTTTATAATTAAGTCGTGAAAGCGTAAAATCAAACAAACATACATTCACATGTGTAATGTTAATAAGGAGGTTTAATGGTAGGTAAGGCTCACTCAGAAAACTGACCTCTGGATGGTAAATTTTGTTTGACATATATATCCTTACCTTATAGTAGACATTTATATGTGTCTTCTATTACACTGTTAAAATATTCATAAAGCCCTTGATGGGTTTAGGCAATTTAGGCATTTTAAGCACTAACAAAAAGTTGCCAAATGACCAACTAAAGTTTGGTATCTGTTTGTTTATGGTTGGTGCAGTCAGTGATATCATTGAATGTGCCAACGGGTGCTAACATTACATATAACTGAAGTATCAGGGCCTCTGGCTTTAAGCTTTGTTAAGTGTGGTTGTATTCACTTCGGACACAATATATATATTTCTTTTGTGTATGGATGGTATCTTGTTATATATTTTGATTCTTCATATATTTATAAATTGCCTACATTTATCCGTTTTCCACTCATCATTATTACCTACAATGTATGAAGACAATGGTTTTATGAACACAAGTTAATGAGTGTTGCTGTTCTCAAATACTAATATTCAATATAAGAAAATTAAAGATTATTCTTAACATTATATTCAGCAACTTAAAATTACTTAACTGTCAGAAATAGCCATTCAATGGCGTTTTAAAAATTTTTACTATAAACACTATTTTTATCAATTTCAGGAATCTAGCTCAAAAGCTGTTATTGTTGAAAAAGACTGAAGAGGCAGCAAGGCAACTAGAGTCAACAAAAATACACAATCAAGGAGGGTGAGTTTCATCACAATTATTTCATATTTATATTTTGGCGAAGGGAGATCTCCCACCAGGCCAGTTTTTGTCGACTGGGGAGCGGCCGTGCTCCGAATGTCTCATTACGGAGTTTGTATATGCAAGATATTTATAAAACTTCGATAGCGTGATTCAGTATCGTGTAGCGCCATGTCTTGTCGAATAGCGGAAAGTCGCCACAATATTATACATCATGTCGAGCTAATACTATCAAGAGTCAAATAGTTCTTGAAAACTAAATGCCTACAGCAAAAATATTAATCACCTGCCATCAGCCCCATGTACATGATCTCTGTGATGCAGTAAAATTTGGTCATGACTGTCTGTAGACAAAATATAAAAATAAAGAATTATATTAGCTTTAAATTGTAGTTGTGTCTTTCTTATTCCAAATTAGGCCTCTTGTACTTTTTAAAATTAGTAAGTAGGGACTGTTTTCTGTTATTGTTTATTTTTTTTACTTATCTGTTGCCATTGTGCATTGTAAATGTAGAAAATACGGAAAAAGACTTTCATATAATACATATAAATATTCTTTATGGTTTATATACTTTAATCCCGGTTGTTTTATATAGGAATCTTCATCCCATCTTTGTTTCAAGGATAATCTATGCCATATCAGGATTAAAGAAGTTTCCAAACATGTTTATTATAGGTACTCAGACGAGTTCAGTGTTCGTGAAGATTTAATGGGTTTGGCGATTGGCACGCACGGGGCCAACATTCAGCAGGCGCGCAAGGTGGCTGGCATCACCAACATCGAGCTGGAGGAGGTCTCGTGCACTTTCAAAATTTGCGGAGAGGTAAATGGTGCTCATTTTAGCGTCACTTAAAAAAATATTGAAATAATAGTGAAATATTGCTTACATAATTTGTCGTGAAGCAATTATTATGATATTTGAATTGGGTGCTAACATCTGCATTCAAAAGCATGGCAATAATCTCAGTGTGCAGGAGTTGCAATGCATGTTACATTTGCATCAAAACAAATTTTGGTATCACCAAAATTAAGTCTCGCCCGACAATAAAAAAAGCTAAATTTTATTTGAAAAAGACGACAACCCAGGCAACGGTAACCTCTAAAAAAGAAGGGACACTGTGAAATAAAGTATGGTTGAAAATGTGGTAAATATTATTTTAGTTACTAAAAATTAGGACTGTGTTATATCTGACGTCGGTTTGCACAAAATATAAATTAAACGTAAGGGAATGAGAATTAATCACTTTGTAAATGATATGGTATGTGGGTGCATTGAATCGTCGGGGCTGTTGTACAAGGCAATGTCAGTCGACAGAGGCGGTGCGCACGGCG
Source organism: Phocides pigmalion okeechobee (assembly GCA_018251015.1). Lineage (NCBI taxonomy): Eukaryota > Metazoa > Arthropoda > Insecta > Lepidoptera > Hesperiidae > Phocides > Phocides pigmalion. The sequence goes on along the minus strand of DWON01004007.1, from coordinate 963 downwards.
CGCTCGCTGCTGGAGTACGCGGAGGAGTCCATCAAGGTGCCGCGCGCGCTCGTCGGCAAGGTCATCGGCAAGAACGGCAAGGTCATCCAGGAGATCGTGGACAAGAGCGGCGTCGTGCGCGTGAGTCCACCCCGCCACCTCCATACCCATAGCATGCGTAGTGGAATACTGACTCAACCCAAGAATACGTAATTTCAATAGAATTCAAAGGATTAGACGCTAGATCGCGCTAACAGAAACGGTATCTGTATGTAATTCATATCAGACCTATCTTCTAACAAGTGAGTGTTCCATTAAGCATCACATCCATATCCATACACATCCTTATCATCACTATACGTACAAAACTATATATACATACATTTCCACACTGTACTCCATACACCCGACTCCACTTCATGCCCTCATACACATCTTCACACTCATACACACACTTTTATACATATACACATCTGCACCTACACACCCATACCGTTCGACACAATACAATTTACCGCAATGTAGTGTATTATCTCAATGTATTCATGATTATGCGTGATAATTTAAGATACAAATGTGATAGAGAACTATAGGAGATTGGTCGTATCAAAAAGTAAAGGAAATTTGTGGGCATTTCAATAAAAAGTAGTTTGTATGCAGGTGAAAGTGGAAGGCGACAACGAGCCGCAGCCGACGGCGCCGCGCGAGGAGGGCATGGTGCCCTTCGTGTTCGTGGGCACGCGCGAGAACATCACCAACGCCAAGGTGCTCGTCGAGTACCACGTGGCGCACCTTAAGGTACCCTTCTACGTCCTGTACTTAATAGCAACTCATATAATTTCAAAAATTATTAACTATTCACCTGAAATAAAACATATTGCAAGTAATACTACAATCGCCTACAAATTGTTATTTAAATTAATAATATTAGGCATTAATTTTTGGGAGTTTTATGCAACCGATTGTAAATCACTTGTCTGACTC
>DWON01004006.1:0-16988 GCA_018251015.1 Phocides pigmalion okeechobee | reverse complement strand
TTTGTATATATGCAAGATATTTAGAAAACTTCGATAGCGTGATTCAGGATCGTGTGGCGCCATCTCTTGTCGAGTTGCCGAAAGTCGCCACATCACTTCCTTCGCAGACCGCCATCTCTTGTCGAGTAGGGTAAAGTCGCCACATCCATCAATGCCAATTAATATACAAAACTCAGGTTTTATCCTCAAGTAACGACACAAGTTGCATTAAGAAAAATTAAAAAAAAAAAAAGTGTTTTTGATTTTTATATAATCCGTTAGATACTAATGCGGAATGGACACGCTAATATGATTAAGTACGGACACACAGACAGAATAAAATTGGACAACGTAACGTAGAGGACACGTCAACATTTCAACTTATGTGGCAGGCGTCCACGATGTAAGACAAATTTAGAGGTACTATTGTCTAGAAATACGGAAAAGACCGTATTCTAAATAGTCTATAGGAGTCATACTGGATATGTAATTAATTCAAAGATAGACTCATGACTTGCTCATATAGTAAAGGATAAATAGAGCGTGATCGGAAATCGGATGGGTGACCACTAGTAACCAAATTTTATAAGCATTACCTAATTACAAAAACGAACAATTAGAAATATCTATTTCGATCGACCACCGAATTACTATATTGATTGTAACTATTTCATTTCTAGACTAATTTACAAAAAAAACTTAACTTATTATCCATCAAAACCTCCCTCAGGAATCACTCTACCTGTTGTTGAAAACTGTGAGAAAATCCGTCCAGTACTTTCTGAGTTTATCATGAATAGATATACAGATAGACACTACGGGGGAATTTGTTTCATGGTATTCATCTAGAGATTAAATAAACGTATAATTTTAAATCAATAAATAAATTATAAATGATCACAAACATGTTTGGATGTTCCAAACTTCGGTTTATTTATTTATTTTAGTATTACTTATTAACAAAAACACATCCGTACACACTTTGCACTCCATGAATTCGTACCTCTACGTGACCATTTGCTAGATTGCAGTGACGTCACGAGCTGTCACATATGCCGACGGTTGCACAGAGTAGCCGCTTGAACTGGACAAATATGGCTACGGTTGTCTCCCCACGCTACAGTTGAACTGTATGACAGGATACACGATAAGTTTTTCTTACATCGTGGACAGTATTTATATATTTATCATTTTGTTTCTTTCTTTACGTACTGAAATTCATTATATAGTATACGTACCATTGTTATAAATCTATTTATCGCAGAATCTACTTACCCTGATGATACTCTCCTTTGGAGTGAAACATAATATGTCGGTGAATGTATGTAGTGGTATATATTTTTAATCTTGTCACTTCCTATCTCCATAGCGCATAGATTGAAATATATACTATCATACACGATGGTAGCGTATTGTTGCAAAATAGTAAAAAAAGTAGTATATAACGGGTAATCAAGATTGACAATTACCTGTTACATATTAAAATGTATAATTTCCGCGAAAAATTATATAACAATAACGTAATCAAATAAAATAATGGAAGAAAACGTATTTTTGTTTGTACGCCCCCATGGTTTGAAACCGATATAAAACATCAATATTAAACAGATAATTTAATTGTGTCTGAACGGAAATCAAACCCGGATCCTTTGTAGTCTTGACCACTGCGTCGCGAGATAAAACAAATAGAATAAGCACACGTAGATAATAATAGGGTTCAGCGCAATCTGCGCCGAGTGGCGGTAATGAATTGGCTGGCCTATGATTGATGCGGTTCCAACGTCATCCGCTAATGGTTTGGGCGTTCACGCACTATGAATAACAAACGCAGCGTTTTCTAAGTAACGTTTATTACGCCGAGACAAATTAAGTTTTTTATTGCATAACTATTTAAAACTATTGTATCTATATACTTAATGCAGTTCAAATTATCGAATTTGTTTAGAAAAAAGGTTTTGTAGTGATAAAATCACTTGTTATATTTTGTTAACCATTTGTATATTTGGTATATATACTTGATGTATTCAGTATGTTATATTTGTACTTATAAATACCGAACAAATGTATAAAGATGTATTCTAAATTCACTATTTCATGTAAAGGATCTTGCAAGGGAACTGGCAGAACTAGCCGTAGTAAAACTTTAAGAACATATAAAAATCAAAAACATAGACAAGCAAATTTCATAAAATTTGGCGTTAAGAACTCATCAGGTAACGTGAAAATTAAGCATATAAAACAAAGATTAATAAAACGGATGGTTTGAGCTTATAAAACAAAGATCAATAAAACAGTGATTTGCGTTGTGACATGTCATTAGAATATTCTGTTTAGTTATTTATTTACCTGCAATGATCTGTTTGCCTCAAGTCATACACAAAATTTTAACGAGAATATCGACTCTTTGTTAAGGACATTATTGAAACTAGGCGAGTCTTTACTATAATATCGTGGCGTTTCTCTCGGCAGTGCGTACACAACATTAAGAGTGATTCAAACGCATTTCATTACGTTATGAAATATGATCGCTCGCGCTCCGCTGAAACGGAAAAGACGTTTAGGTCAGTGTTGTTTTTGATAAGGCACGGTCTTTCGTTTTATAGTTGAATGAGTTTTTTATTGTATTGGTAACTACTTTTCTGACAAGTAGCATACATCATAATTATGATGCACCGCCACCCTCATAATCCGCCGTAAAGCATTACTTGTGTTTCAGTTGGAGAGGTGCGGTTGCTGGCTACACGTTGAAGCGAGACAACCATGTTAGTCCTCAGGAGTAGCAACGTGTCTACGTTAGAGCTCTGATAGGATTACGGTCGTGTTTGTGGCTGTCTATGGGTTGCGACTACTTAACGTCAGGTGGTTTGCATGCTCATTTGGTATTCTTTTCACATAAAAGAATAGTTATTGAATAAGTGTAGGTAGTAAATACATTGGTAATTCTGTATTATGTGACGGGTACTCAAGATTAACGATTTTTGATTGCAGTTATTTCGAACTAGTTGCATAGCTCATTGTCATGCCTAAGGTCGAAGGATTTGGAATATGTAAATAAACTAGAATTTAGCCGTGATCAGGAGTCAGGTAACTGTTATATGTTGGATTGGTTACAGATTTCCTAGGCTATAATAACCATTTATTACCGAACTACTATAGAAAAAATTACTAATCCGTAGTAATTCTTACAACATTTTAAAAGAATAATCGTAATTGTAACTGAAGCGACTCCAGCTCCACTTGCTCCATTAACTTATTATTTGTAGATGACATTTTCAAACATGGAAAAGATGTGTATTTTGAACTTTCTTTCGCCGCTTCTTCTCCAAAACGAAACAGCTTATGACTCATAAGTCGGCGGTAGTTTATTGACATTCAAAAAAAGTTCGGGAAAGAATCTACTTTGAATAAAAATATTTAGATTTTTTAATTTTGTATTATCTGTAACAATTTATTACAATGTGAAGAATCACATTATAACGCGATGCTAAATTTTACAGCAGCCTCTACAGTACAGGCTGCAGTAAAATCAATGTTTCGACATCGTCCTATCTGTCACAATCAGTGTTCCACCCTCAAGCGTTTTGAGATTGGAATGGAAATGCTATAGGACAATACCGCCAGTGACGTTTATGATGGTTTTGGCTTTGTTTTCCACCAGCTTTTTATACAGACGTTAACCAACAGAGCACTCAAACTCGATAAATTTTAACTATGACATTCATTAAGTGTATGTAAATACATTTTTTATGTGAGAGAGTAGCAATCGAGTATGCAAGTACCTGATGTTAAATAGTCGCAGCCCATAGACATCCATATACAACCACAAACACGACTGAAATCCTATCTCAGCTCAAGCATAAATACGTTACTACTCCTGACGACTAAGATGGTCGTCTCGCTTCAAAGTGTAGCCGGCAACCGAACCTCTCCAAACGAAAAACAAGTAATGCTTTACGGCGGATTTTGAGGAAAGCGGTGGTATCTCTCCGGTCGAAATATAGTTCTCCCACCTTTATGTTATAATGAAATTAAATATTTGATTTTGACTAGTCGGTGATGTTGGCTATTAACTGTTGACATCTAGTAGGGCCTTACAGAGGATAAAATTAAAACGGTGATCGTCCCGTCAGCCTGAAATTCAAATTCAAATATTTTATTTAATTGTTAGTTATTTACATACAATGAACGTCAAAGGTACGATGTAATCAGTACATCGGCCCTGTTGGCTAAGGTTGACCGGGAGCAAAAACCCGGCGGAAAAAATCTCCCGGCACTCTTTTGAAATCAGTCCTTGATAAATAAACACTGTACAGTATAAATTTAGAAAGATGGTGAGCATACGAGACAGCTAATTGTTTGTGTCAGGATCTTTCCACTGTCATCTGCACACAATTTCGAATAAACAAAATATCTAACTGCCAAATTGAACGCTGCCATATTTGGATGCCGTAGATGGCATATTTAATTTGTACATGTATATTATACGTTTACTTTACTTTAAATTATTAATTCATCCATCCCTCAGCCTTTACGCCTCCACTGCTGGACATAAGCCTCTTCTGCAGGCAGCATCTGGATCCTCTGCATAAGGTTTTGATCCCTCTGCATCCAGCGGATACCCACTATACTTATCAAGTCATCGGTCCACCTGATTGGGGGACACCCTGTGCTCCTTTTGTCTAGACCTGGTCGCCACTCGAGGACCTTTACATTACACATTTCAATTATTATTATCTTAAAAATCTTCCCTTTTTGTGTTTAGTATTAGTTATATAAATATAATACACTTCTCAACAAAACGTTACTATGTTGTCCTTGTGCGGAGTAAGCGTGAGAGAGTTAGCGAAGATCGCGAAGATGACTCTATAACGAGGTTTGTGGCGCGCTGCTGTTTAGTTAGAGCACGCAATAGGGTTGTCACACATGTAATATCTGACACTTAAACCGGTGCATGCAAAGCATACATTTTCGGGTCTAGGAGTTTGAAATTTTGGAAATAAATTAACTATATTATAGTGACTTTTGTACATATGTAGATTAAAAAAATGTAGAAATTCGAAGAAAGAATTCATTTCCGAAATTAAAGTCTCTGGGGGGTTTAAATTTGCGATGAATTTTTAAATCAATATTTTGGATTTTTGACATTGTAAATATGAACAATTGTATTTATGTTTATATTTATAATGTCAGTTATGTCGGAGTTTTTTGGAATGTATCTCCTGAGGAGATAAAATTAAAATATCAAACTTACGATGTTGTCCATTACGGCCCGCAGGCGCGTTGTCGGTGCGAGTGAGTTAGCGAGGATCGTCGCGAAGATGACGCTGTAACGAGGTTTATGCGGTGCGCTGCTGTTTAGTTAAAGCGGGAGCTAGGGTTGTCACATACGCAATATTGGAGTTTCGTTCGCCACCTTTTTCCCAAAACGATACCCCTTAAGAGTCAGTGGCGCTATACTTCCTTTAAAAAATAATTCTGTAAATAGTCTAATTTGAATTAAATTATGTTGATACTTTACTTTTTTGACGAAACATCTGAAATCAAAATCAAAAACAAAATATTTTTATACAAAGTAGATTCTTTACAGAACTCTTTTTGAACGTCAATAAACTATCACCGACTCGTAAGCTGTTTCGTTTCGGAGACGAGTCTGAAGAGTTTGAATCTGTGTAAATAAGTCACAATGTACAACTTAGCCGGTGGGTGATCAACGATATTTATAATCACGGCAAAAATGAAGTCCTACCTAAACTTAATCACAAATGCATTTCTACCTCTGAGTGCTGATTTAGAACACTTAATTTAAGAGTAGGTATCCCCCTTAATATTCTTCAAATCAGAACACAGCAGCATTAAACATTGATGTTTAAAAACACGAATACGCGTTACAGTGGCATCTATGAAGTCTCGAACCCCAAAGGTTTCAATAAATAACTACTGTATTATAGACTTCGATATCCCTTAGTCTAAGAGCTACTATAGTTTCTGTAAATCGGAATATTACTATATAGGCGATATATTGACACTACATAAGGTGACAACCCTGAAGTTCCCTTCTTCGCCTAAAGGGTTTCGTTCTCCGACAAATTGTCGCTTAAAAACAATGTCATTAAACAAACCGCACGCTGATACGTTTTGCGAACTCATAAATATTAAACAGAGGCCAATCTCGCTTAAACAACCCTACAGCGGGGGTTCAAAAATGTACGTACATAATCTACTGGAAGGCCAACTGATTTAAATGAATATTGTCCAGTATGAAGGTGGTGCTGATATTCAATAACGAAATATCATTTTACTATGTAACGGGTACTCACGATTAATGATTTTTAATTGTCGCATTCCTGCGCTAAATAGCAATTGCAGTTCGCGGCTTGAGATACGACCCAGCTATCTTGTTACCAGGAGCGTCGCTCAAACATGGGACTAATTGTTTGCATTTTTTTGGCACTTGAACCCCATGCATTATATTGGTTTTTTTAATAACAAATTGCTTATTTCTAAGGACTGCTATTGTTGATTATAAAATATACCTAATATAAAGTAAAGATTCAAATTTAAAATGCTTCTTATATCACTCACCTTGTTTTAGTTCAAAAGACTCAAGTATATACCTACTTTTAAATTAAATTTACGAAAAAATTCTTTCAGATTTCTTTAAGTATATAGGCTTTTTCATATTAGTCTATTGTCTATCGTCTGTAGGTTTGCGGGAAAGAAAAAAAAAGCAGTTTACACACTTTTCCAATTGTACAAAGTTGCGTATTTTTTCGATTATTTAATAGATGTAATTGTACAAGTTTATTTACCTTTATATTAAACAATAATATTTGTGAGAACCCTTAGTATATATCAAATTTGATGAGCATAAAAAAATTTAGCTATTTGAGATTTCAATGCAAAATCCAAAATCAAATTCAAATATTTTATTTGTTTGTAAGGTATTTACATACACTTAATGAACGTCAAGGGTATGATGTAAAATCAGTACATCGGCCCTGTTGGCTAAGGTTGACCGCGAGAAAAAAGCCGAGGGAAAAAAACTCCCCGCACTCTATTTATATCAGTCCTTGATAAATAAACATTACACAGTATAACTTTAGAAATATGGTGAGCACACGAGAAGCTAATCGTGTGTGTCAAAATCTTTCCACTGTCACCTGCACACAATTTCGAGTAAATAAAACTATTACATAGGAAATATAAATAGCCCGGTGAGGAAGGCTCGGTAACACTCTGAGATCTACACAACATCATTTACCCAAAAATAAGTAGAAATAAAGGTAACATTATTCGGATATCGGCATTAACGCATCGACGGATCCACACTCGAATTGTACTTGATCCGAACCTCCATAAGCCATTAGCAGGTGAAACGGTTAAGGCGACGATATAAAAATGAAAGAATTGAAAGATTTTTTTTTATATATTTAATACGTTTGTCCGACATCCATCCGTTCATTGTCCGTTCAACGTCCGTCCGTCGTTAATCCACCTCCACCCATTAGTCCCCATGAAACAACTTTTGTGTTTCGATTGTAAAGATATGATTGCTGGCTACACTTAGAGGCGACCATCGCAGTCCTCAGGAGTAGCAAAGTTTGTGTGTAAAGATATACAGTCCACGAAAGCGACTACTTAACATCAGTTGGCCTCTACGTTTGGTTTTCATATAAAAAAGAGTTATGACTAATTTAGAGATTGGCATGTCTTTAACCACCAGTATTGACGACTTTGACTTCCGTAGCTCGACAAAAATCATACATTCATCCAATAGTATCTCTCGCTACCGTAGTTTTTACGTTACCACGAGCCATGCAATTGGTTCGAAATATCGGTTTTTACAAACGTTAACAATGAGTACCCGTTGCATAGCAAAATGTATAAAATTCCGTCATGACATTAGTTTATGATTTTAAACGAAAAAATTGCCACCAATGGTCACCCATCCCAACTTCAATCGCGGCCGAAATAGCTTAGCTATAAAATACAGTTAAGAGTATAACTTACCCTTTACCGGTTTTTAGAATCGGAATTTGAAACGTTGCGAAGTGAAACTTCGGGCGGCTCGTAACTCGCGTGCTCACTGATTCGGTGCGCGCGATAGCATAATGCGCTTTGGAACGGATCGGTGGCAATAGTTGTTTGCGAATTATATTTTATCCATTACATTAGGTAATTATTAATGCTTTTTGGTGCAAAGATGTGATGCAAACTCATTTTTAATATTTTTGATTTTTCGACCGGGATGGTACCTTCACCGCCCTCGTAATCCGCCGTAACGTAGCCTTTGTGTTTCGGTAGATAGGTTGATTGTAGATTGTGGATAGGTGTAGTTGACAGCTACACTTAGAACCAGGAGACCATCTTAACCCTCAGGAGTAGAAACGCATCAACGTACGAACTCAAATAGAACTTAGCCCTATTTGAGGCTGTATGTTGATGTCCATGAGCTTAAGCGACTGCTTAAGGTGTTTGCTACTCTTTTAACAGAAAAAATATCCTGTACGATTGTTTTCTACTCTTTTAACAAAAAAAAAAACTCCTAAACCAACTTTATATTACTTTACTTTGCAAAACTTCTGGTTCACAGAAATGTATTTTTATCAATCTTTGAATTGAATATTTTTAAGTCACCTTTTAATAAAGAAATGAATTATATATCAGATATAAAATAAAATCACCTTAGACTAATACGTTTTAAGAACATATAATATTTTTATAAAATGAAAATTGTTAAGTCCATTTGTAATTAGTTACCAAAAAAGAGTAGTGGACTTAGTTTGTGGCTTTAGATGTAAATGATTTTATAGGTGACAGGTCTATAGTTCGACTGCACAAGTACCACCATCGCTATCACACTCCGACGTAAAGCAATTCTATAGTTTTTCCGTGAAACATATCTTTGTCAACATTGTAATTTACACGAGCAAAAACTTGTTTTTATACACCCACCAACGCATGCATGGAGCTATCAAATATTTTCTGTTTTCCATTAAGCGAAAGTAGAGCTGTGAAAAACTTTTTACAACATATTCCAAAACGCATTTTCATTGTAACCCTCTGAGCGCGGCGGCGAAAATAAACGAGTCATTCGCGGAAGGGGTCATATTTGTTCGCTCGGTTTAAATCGTTACCCGTTAACGAGTTTTATGAGTAATCAGTTGACGCGAACGGAAAAGTTTCTGGTTATTCGTTACGAGTGTTTTATCAACGCACTCGCTCGTAAGAGATATTGAAGTGATTCCAATTCTCGTTCTGCTTCTGATGTAGTATTCTACGAACTTAATGTGATAACTGATCTGTAAAATAGGTCTGTTAGTAATAGAAATATTTTTATTCGATATTTAAAATAAAGGCAACATATAAAAAAGGAAATAATGTATTTTCGTTGTCTATTATTATTTTTGCACATTTAATATATATTTTTAACCACTTTAATTTAAACTCTTTTCGTCGGTAATCCGGTAGACTACAACGTGTATACTTCGTATATCGGAAGAGATTGTAAAAGTAAGCTACAAATATGCCCGTTGCATTTATCATTGAGCGATAAATAAAAAGCAATACATTTTCATACTACACTTTCCAATTTTATAGCCATTTGATTGACGTTTTAATTTTGTTTTACGTGATATACGTACCTGCATATCTAATAAGCAATCATTAATTACAAATAGACATAAGTGCGACTCTGATTTATTCAAAAATCTTCAGTTTTCACATCGAAGAGTCCAATTATAAAACTAATAATTATGATATTATTCTTTTGCTTATTTTCTCCCGCTTATAATCTAGAACTTCCGTTTTTTTAATTTCTTTCAATTTGACCGGTTACCACCGGTTTAATAAAAAAACAATTGAATTTGATAGGCTTTTTTAATATTAAAACATTAAAGCTAATAACTATCTCGCTTTCCTTAGAGCCAAGCCAAGCAAAAATTTTTGATTTTGGCTGAAACTGCAAGCATAGCTAGTGTTGAGTGTTGGGCTCCTGTTGTGAGCTGGATACCCTAACTAATGAAAAACCTCTTCGATTTGAACTATAGGTTAATTACAACGAATATAAGATGATCCGGACGCGTGAGCTCGTGGGCGGTCTTCTAAGCGAATCTTTCGTGGAGTGGCGGGGACCTCGTCGTCCAGGGCCCGGGAGCCGGTTTTCTACGCCCACCATCTAACCGCAACATGACGCGCTGTGACGCAGGAACAGCTAGTATTAATTTAGAGTCCAAATCAAAACATAATAACCTAAAATTAAATGCAACTACATGCTGTGTGTAGGTAGATATAAGTCATTTAAGCCCATGAAGCAATTTAGAGTTAACCCGAACATTCTATTGGCACACTATTATCATCTAATTGGAAACTAAACAAAGACTTAACGACCCGAAAATACGGACGGCCACACAATTGTTTCATCCTGTCACAAAATGCTTAAATGAATATCAATCTTATATGTTAGTAATACCGTTGAAATTTGAACGACAAGTGTTCAATAAGGGTTGTTTTATGGGCCCGCGGGTACCGGAACACGGTGATAGGTGAACGGCCATGGGTTCGTTCTAATTTCAATAGCATCGTCCGGATAAAGTGCCGGCTAATAACGTGTACTCGATTTCTGATTTGGTAGCTTCACTGCACCGCACATAGAAAATAAGAAAATGTTTATAACCTAGCGACCTGCTTCGGCTTCGGACGAGTACAATTGTGAAATCACATTACAAATTCTAAGTTTTTCTCCATTAATAATATTCCTCCATTATTACACATATAAATGTAAGGAATTTTATATATCTGTATAATACATATAAATAATAGTTTTAAAAAGTACAAAAACCCGGTTTTATGAATATCCAACTATCTTTGAAAACTATATAAAAATAGCAAGAACTCAACCTGAAATATTGACCACTTGAAGGACAGCAGCCACCGTCTTTTTTAAGTTGTCAAAAATAAAAAAATAAATCTATCGAGTCATCTGAGAGCTACGATGTTTGAAATACACTATGTTATACAGATACACATGTTTATCATGACAAGAGAGCTGGTGCATATCTCGCACAAAGAATTGCGATCGTTACTCCGCGCAGCATTGCGGCTACCGTTCTCCTTACCGACTCCCATTAGATTGTTTAGGTTAGACTTTTATTATAATTAGATTATATTCGAGGTGTTCATTATTATAATAATATGTAATACTATTAAAATAGCTTTTCATAATTTAATGAAAATATACTAAAACGTAGTGACAAGTAATCGAACCCCATACCAGTGATATGCCATCCACCGGACATCAGGGGTCATCAACTAATATCCGCAGGTGAAATCCGAACAAACCGCGGGGACACGGCTTCCCATTGTTTCTCTGAAATATTGCTAAAGCCAGGGTTCTCAAACCTTTTTCGCGGATTTCCTTAACACCTATCAGTTTTTTTTTATTTAATGAAATAGTCTTACTGTTTTAATATGCTATTTTTATAATACAGTATATGTAATAATACCTGATATTACGTTTAATATTCCACATATTACATAAAATTAATAGTTTTAATCAACTAAGGATCTTAACTTGGATTTCACTGATGTCCTCTCTGTTGTTTCATTAAAATTTTAGAACGCGGCGACTCGATCGTACCTTTTCTGCTTTATAACAACACGTTAAGATTCCATGGTCGAAACAGATCTTTCACTGAAGTGGAGCTCACTTGCTATTTTGATTTCATGATTTCATACCATCTGACATTAATGGTCTCGGCAGTCCTTGCACATTTATGTCCATGCTCAAATAAGAACTATAAGACTGAGCCCTGACTGACATCGTGCATAGATGTTTTGCTACCCCTGAGTCACTCTTCAGGAGTCACAGTCGCTTCGCTCGCAAGTGTGGCATCAGCACCTCTCTACCCAAAACACAAGTATTTCTTTACATCATGGGCCCCTGTGATATCTCTTCGTTTTACCAATTGCGGTAGGTGATATCATGGTTACATTGCAATACCCGCATTATTTAAGTGGAGCAATTGTAATAACTTATTAATAGCAATTAAAATGATGTCCAACTTTAGGTTCTTATTTTACTTAAGTTGATTAAAAATACTTGTGAAGTCTATAATTTTAAACGACAATTAAAAAGCGTTAATCGTGAGTACCCGTTATATGACATAATGTACTTTTGAAATCATTTTTATAACTTTAAATGAATTGCCAATGTACTGATTTTACATTGTACCTTTGACATTCATTAAGTGTATGTAAATACCTAACAATGAAATAAAATATTTGAATTTGAATTATAAAGTGAACCAACAGTTTCAAACCCCTGCCTACCGTCCGCGACCATTAATTCAGGGCATCGAGTATTGTTTCCTGCGGACCCACGGCCGCCGATCGTTCGCTCAAAATCCGCTTTAAAATACCTCTCTGTCTCTATCACACTCGCTAAGAGTGACAGGGACGGAACACATCCTGAGGTAGAGGGTATATACAGGCGACTTACATCCGGTGCCTGAAAAAAGCTTTCGGGTCTATTGTCTTCTCGTATGAGATTAATGTTCGTAGGCTGTTGTTATTGGTCGAATATTTCGTTTGTTTTATTGTTCGTAACCAACATATTATGTACAGGGGCTACCACCATCTTTTAAAACCATTATGTATTGGAAACGTGATATTTTTACGTAGTCTGCATTACGAAAAAAATAAGGAAAATTAATCTTTTTTCTTTCGTGCTATGTAAAGTGATTACACTTACCACCATCTATTAAATCCATTATGTATTAGAAACGTAATGTTTTAAGTCATCTGTACTAGGGAAGAGTACATAAAGTATGGAAAATGTTATTTATTTCTTCCGCGGTACAAATAGTGATTTAGAAGAATTTAGAAGAATCTATTTATTTTTGTAAGAAGAAAGAAGAACAGCACTCAATTTCATGAGAATACCATTATGCTCTCAAACTTCAGATTTTTTGTAGTCGTGTGTTATAAATTTTAAACTAATATCATGCCGGAATTTATACATTTGACGATGTAACGGTTACGATTAACTATTTTGAATACTGATATTTTAAACAATTTGCTTGGAACGTGGTCACGGCTAAACAGCGATAGTTTATGGGATTGGAAAGAATTATCGGCCATAAAAAATAATTAAGTGTGTTTACCCGTTATTTAGCATAAAAGTATTATAAATAAATTATCACTTGGTTAAACAGTAGTCGAAACTATCATTATTGTCAAACCTTTTAAAGTTCTCCATAATCGTTAACCCTGAGGTCAGACGTGGATGTACATAGGCTCCAGAAACCTTTTAACATCAGGTACCTGTATAAAAAAGTAAAGGAGCATTGCTACTTTTCAAACAATAAATCCTGCCGGCTACACTGAAGCGATGCGACCATTTTAGTCTTCAGGAGTAGCAACGTATCTACGTTCGAGCTCGGATAGGATTTCGGTAGTGTTGGTGGTTGTGCGTGGATGTCTGTGGGCTGCGACGTAACGTCAGTTGGTTTGCATGCTCGTTTGCTCTACTGACATAAAAAATATTAAAAACCAAAGTGGCGATATTTTCTACTTGTGAATTGCAATCCACTAACAATAATGCGATCTCACTAACATATATGTCGCCAATAAACTTCCATTAACGCTGATCGAGTCGTAAATCCACTATCGTATTAACGTGAGCCATTGAACTACTCTTATAATATTTAAGTGGCTTCCCTATAACGTTAGCTCCCTTACAATTTTTTTATAAGTTTTCACACGATGTTCTTAATAAGTTATTTTGAAACACTTCTAATAATGCAATAAATGGTATTACTCGTTCTGGAAACCTTTATAACTATTCACCTTACAGTAACAATAGGTACATCGCTGTTTAGTTCTGTTTTGAAGTGTTAAGCAGATTCACTCTTTTGACGACTTTTATTGTAGTCTTTAGATACTCAAAGCATCTGTGATTGACTTCTGAAAGGTTTCTTGTACACTATAAATGAGCATGTTGCAGTTCAATCCTCTTCGAGGTTAATAACATTGTGTCCACGCCCAGTTATGGCCACTTTGAATGTACATACAATGATAAAATTGTATCTGCAAAGAACTAAAATTCGATCGGGGTGGTGCCACCACCCTTATAATTCGCCGTAAAGCAGTTCTTGTGTTTCGGTTGGAGATATTAAATTGCTGGTTACACTTACAAGCGAGTGATCAGGAGTAGCAACGCGTCTGTACACGATGTCAGGCAGAACTTTAGTTCTTTTTGAAGTCGACCGTGAATGACCATAAGCTGCAGGCAGTGACCATCTTCATCATCATAAAATAATAACAATTGTTAGCAAGATGTGGTTTAAAGTATTTCTCTTATAGATTCTATTTATCAATGCAATTATAGATGGCGTCACAATATTACAATCTGTTGCAATCTGCAGCGAAGCAATTATTTTATTTCTGTCGGTATGACGATTATTTTAATTATCAAGAATAACAAAGCACTTGTCTTAATTCTATCACAAATATATCTTGCAGCTGTCCACGGTATGCGGCATCTAAAATTAGGTGGCTAACACGAGAATTTCTTACTCTTTTAACACTAGAATATATTATTAAGAATACACTATCATACTTTGCAGATCAAACTAAGACAAATAATGACAAAGATAAGGTTTTCTACTCTCATAATCTTACACTAAGTTGTTCTTTCACTAAGGGTATGGATGCCACAAATAGAACAAACACCCAGACTAAGAACATAAATGTAAATGTTATACTTATATCTTGACTTGACCGGGGATTGAATCGGGAACTCTTGGTGTAACCCGCATGTATGGTAAACTATTTTATACTATGTATATTATCGCTGAATTTATACATTTTTATTATGTACCGAGTTCTCACAACTGACGATTTTTGATTTGTGATTGTCGACGTTTCTCGTGGCTCGTGGTTTCGCCATGACCACGAACCATACAACTGGTTGAAATATCGGGAAATGTATGGTAACCGCTACGCGACGCAAATTTATCAAATCTAAGTTTTTTTATCACTCCGGGTTATAAATTCTATTTTAAGAATTTCTTTTAAGAATAAGACTATCCCCTTAAAAGGAAATATGATTACACGTCACACATCCGTTTGACTCGTCTGATGTCTGATTTATTGGCATCTTACACCATTTCACGTGATTGTGTGTTTGACAAACTGCCGTTATCTGTAATAAGTTAAATGATCGCATTTGTTGAAAATATTGGATAGACGAGAGCATTTAAGGACAGTGTGACGGTAAATCAGATTAAGTGATTGAAACTTTGATCAGAAGAATGATGATTTGAAGAAATCAGAATTATCGTTTGTTTTTTATACTTCTTCTATCTGATGCTTTGGTATACCTTTTAGAGTAGAACTATAATCATAACTATATCTTTATATATATCATTCTAGTGTCTAGTGTGCGTGTGTATTTCATTAAACTCCTACTAAACGGCTGGACGGATTTTAATGAAATTATTTGTGTCTTCAGGTGGATCCCAGAATGTTTTAGATTGTCAATTGGATCCAATAGGAGCAATCGAATGCAAATCTGATAATTTTGAACTTGGATCCAGTAGAACTTGGTATACTTTCTGCAAAAAATGACTTAGAGATTTTTTCGGAACGGGACAACGTCCGCTGAGCCCATTAGTATAACTATAATAATGATGGAACTTAAATAGCGAGGCACGAAAGTATGCGAATGCATCCTCGCGTCTCCATCCTGCGTTGGAGCGGTGGAAGACCCGTCCGGTCATCAATTGGATGAAGCCCGACAAAACCTAGCGTTGGTCCTGGTGCAAACGATACTTGTTCCAAGCTTTCTTGGTGGACAAAGGCACAGTATTAGGTTTCCCAACTCCGTCATCATTATAGGTGTATATTTATTTAAAAATTTAACTGTCTTTTCAAAAATAAGTGCAAATATATTTCACAGAACAACTATTGACAAGGTTTTCCTGCTGCTCTTATAATCTGACTTGAAGCTACTCATGGGTTTAAGTCGGAGATTACATTAACGGGGTGACTATATTAGTCCTCAGGAGTCTACGCATCTACGTACGACCTGAGATAAAACATCAATGCTGTTGAAATATGGACATAGATGTGAATCTCCATAGGCTACAGAACCCACTTAACACGCATCTACACGCTCGTTTGCAATTCTACTAACCATAAAGATTTATAGAAATTCAAACTCAAACGAAGATCTCAAAATGTCGTCGTTACTTCTTATATTTTGCATTTGCAACGTCTGTATCAAGGGTTGTCAATATTTACTGCTATCTGAACTGCTCTGCCGGTTTTACGGAGCGCTCTTGAATAACTATTTACAATATTCTGATTCAAAACAGCGTGAGTTATCGCTTGCGGAAACTCGTGGCACATAAAATTAGTTTAATTCTGAAGAAAATAAGGGAAGTTTACTAACAGCGAAACTTCAGCCGTTCAGCCGTGACCACGAACCATGAACTACTATCGATAATTAAAAATTGATATTCGTGAGTAACTTTTATATAAGTTAATTGGAATTACGAGAATCTTTCATATCGTTAATTTGTTACGTAACAAGCCTAAAATGAGATTGTTTGACTGTATTTATATAAGTTTTTTATTCTTCTTCGTAACAAAGTAAATAAATATATGGAAGCTACGTTTATCATCACCAACCACAACGATTTTTATTTTTATTTCGATTTTAGTAATTATTTGATGCAATTCTTAGGCAAGTGCTTCAGATATATCGTCGTGTGAATTTGATTAAGATCTGATGTTTTTTTTTTCCAAAGAAATTATTTACTGCTAAGATATCACTAATATTTAAAGCATTCACATATCAGTAATCTGATGTTTTTTTAATTATGAAAGAGTAAGAAACGGGCATGCAGGCCACCTGATGTTAAGTGGTCACTGCAGCCCGTAGACAACTACGTCCAATCTCAAATAGAACAGAAGTTCTATTTAAGGATTGACGTGGATGCGTT
>DWON01004005.1:0-16989 GCA_018251015.1 Phocides pigmalion okeechobee | reverse complement strand
AATAGTCACCTTGCATGTAAGTGTGGCCTGCAATCACATCTCTCCAACCAATAAACGATAAGTATTTTATGGTGGATTAAGAGGGCATTAATAAATGCTAGAGTAGGCAAGATTTAATATTAGTTTAGCATTACTACTTATGATTATTGATTTCTTTAGAAAACTATTGTCAATTTCTTCTTCTGGACAGTGAGGTATCTTCTGAAAAAGTTATTGACTTTAAAAAAAAGTCTCTAAACAACCATTCTATACCTATAAACTTACATTAGGACTCATATGTGGTAAGTAAACAAGAGTGTCCCGCAAAGGAGCTCCATCCTGTGTCGCTGCTAGTAATAGTAGCAGTCTAGCCTCCCTTGTGTCCAATTCACAGAAATCTGAGCTTGTTGCCACTAATTGTCCATGTATGCTGAGACATGCCCATCGACCAGTTACCTTCTCCGCATAATTGTCCAAGACAGTCTTAAACAAAATCATGTTTTTTTATTATCTGTATATTTAATGTTACTTTTGTTTGTTAACAATCTTACAAATTTTATTGAGCGATATGAATTGTGTGTAACTTCTCAATAATAAACTCTTTTTTTATTACTAACACTGTAACATATAGAAGGAACATAATATCAAATAAATGGGGTAAAAAAATGATCGAAGTCCGTTTTTTTAAGTAAACAGGCAATCCAGTGATCATTACAGCCCATAAATATTTTTATTGAATTTAAAATTAGTGTAGATAGAGGCTGAAATCAGTTCCAGCATTTGCTAAAAAGTGGATGTTGCCACTTTACACAAGTTTGAGGTGAGGATTTTAGCATATGTCTATGATAATATAATTTTAAATGTTCATGTGCAGATGTGACCACTCAGATCAATTGAAGCCTCTTTTTCAACTTCAATCCCATAAAAAAGAGAAGGATTTTTCGACAATTCCTGCACAACTGTATTATATTAAAATAAAAATCAAAACCTGTAACTGCTGTGCTTGTGGGCATAAAACACTTGGAATAAGGTCTAGAACCAACATAGTCTGTGGCACTGTGTTTGGGTCCAATGACTCCAAGAGACAATCAATGATTAGGTAACATTGCCTCAAGTCTCTCTTTATTTGATCCAAATTCTTCAAGTTCTCCAGTTCCTTCTTGCCGATGCAGAATATCATTGCATCGTAAATTGAAGATAAAAGCAATTCTAGATCACACTCAAGACCACCGGTTACAATGCCAATTAAAGTTATGCTAAAACAAGATATGTATATTAATATATAAATATAGTATAGTTGCACTTATAATATTCTGTTCATTTCTTATTGCTTTGCTTAGCAATAAACATAAGTTTCACTTTGCTATATTTCTATTAAAAATTATCAAACATTTTTTTCTCATAGGAAAAGAAAACATTATGATGTAATCTACCTGAGACATATATTGCGTCCAAATATTGTCAAAGATGAGTCTACTAATCCACATTTGGCCAAAGTTGGGGACTATACTTAGGACCAGTTTAAAGGGGGCCTCCTCTCCTCTCAGCTATAGTGAAACAGTAGATACTAGTTTAGAAATGTTGATGATGTACCTTTTACAAAATTCTTTCCATAAGATGCTTCCGTTATCAACCAATGTATTTATCATTGATAAGTTATGACATTTGCTGAACATATTAATGCCATGAAGTGATGCAATCGTTGAAAATTGTATCTGAAAATGTTGTGAGATATATAATTAAAACTTTCTGCGCTCATAGCCCAAAACTAGAAATAATATAAGTTGGGGACGTAATGGACATGAACATGAAAATGCAGACTTACAACAGATCATTAGATGGCTATGTGCTAAAGAATCATGTACAACCTTCATAGTTACTGCTGATCAATGTGGGGCCGTCTATAACCATTTTGCGGTTCAGCTTTCAACCTCTATTTAATTCATTTAAACTTAGATAAAAGCGTTTTATTGTAATGTAAATACTGCTTAAAGTGTTGAGCGTTTATAAATAAGAAGGATAATTTAATTTTTATTGAAGAAATTGTTTTAATAATAATAATAATGATCATCATCATTTATTTCAGACAATATAAACAAAGATACAAAAAAATAATTGACTACAAGGTCGATATCATATATAACTTACAGACTAACATACATATTAATATATACTTATAACTAAGTATTATTTTTAAGTAATTATAATTAATACTTACATTTTCACTATTACCGCGTTTTCTTGAAAATATAGGCACGCCGCTTTCAGCGGCTATTGCGATAACTAATACGGACATTTCTTATATTTTTAAACAGACTTTCAACAAGCATCTAATTTATTAGACTTGCATAGTTTTTGTAATAACTTTCAGCTGATTATTGTCTTAGGTTTAACTATTTCATTTGTTTTCTTGATTTTAGTATTATTCTTCAAATTGTTTTACTAATTTTTGTTACTTCATTAAAAGTTATGTTAGTTTTAATTCAAGAAATCCGTCTAGCAAGAATATATTTCTTTTGTTTACTTATTTGATTTTGTTATATGTATGTGTCAATGTCGCTATTTGACAAATTGTCAATGTGTACTATTATTCATAGAGATAGTATAGTAATATCATAAACTAAATATTCTTTACGAATAGATAGGTACTACGAATAGGTTTGAACATCGGATTCCTAGTGTAATAAGTAGGAATCACTTTGTTTGATAAGAAACATCTTTGGTAAATTATATACTTATATCATATAAAATTGTAATTTTATAGGATTACAATTGTAATTTGAATATAAGTTTATATGTATAATTTACCTAAGATGTTTCGTATTAAACAAAGTGCACCTAAAATTACATAAATAATTTATTGTGTGTAGTTCAGCATTAACACCTAATAGTATTACACAGCTAGAATATATAATGTGTTAACATCTATAAGTGTTAAGTGGTTTTTGTTAATTCTGTTTACTGTTACACAAGTACTCAGACCTATTGGTAACTGAAGTCTAAATCGTAATTTAATATAAAACACATTTTTTAAAGTTTTTCACCCTTGAAATATTATTAAGTTATATTTAATCCAGGATTACTTTATCTGCAGCAAGTAGAATAACTTTCAATGTGCTGAGTGAGATTTACAGTTTTCAATTTCATAAAATATACTTATTCCTTGTATTATACTTGACTATATAAGCTTTTTTATATTACATGTATTTAATCGTATAATATGACATTCATATTATTTAGTTATTATTAGAAGATGGCTTTAATTTTTTAGTTACGTTTTTGTAATTTTCATCTACATCCTATGATTACGCAATCAAAGGTAAACGAAAGTTAGTCGCAAATTGTCCAGCTCTTCTGTACTTTACTTACCATCGTGACCATTATATCCACAGGATGGATAATAAGATCTAATTCAATGTTAAAACAAACAGCGTTCGTTTACTGCGTATATACAAAGCATTAGCCATAATCTTTGCGACCTTGATAAACTTAAGCTGAACAAATAGCGAAGTAATTGTCCGAAAAATTTGTCAAAAACAAACAATGATAATAAATCCTGTACTTAGCAAATAAGTTGGAGATGTCTTTACATCCTATGCATCCTGAGCCTATGTTCTTTGCACAATACCTAGTATGTAAGTAAGCATGTTATAGCTTCCAAAGTAGTCTAAGTTTTTTTCTATGTAATATCTCAAAAACAGGCAGGCCATCAAGTAGTCGCTGCCGTCTATGGACATGCATGTATAACCTCAAATAGAACTAAAGTTCTGTTAAGCTCATCCGTAGATACGTTGGATCTTATGAGGACGATCGCATCGCATTTAAGTTAAGCCAGCAACCGCATTTTTTCAACAGAAACACAAGAATTGTTTCACGTCGGGTTATGTGATGGCGGTGGTACTGCCTTTAATTTAAGGTAGCATCATAAGAATTATTGTATTGTACCTTTCAATTTTAGGTAGTGATGAGCTAAGGGCTAGCTTCAGAGCTGTTACAAAAACTAAATGTCCTTGCTGCAACGAAAATAGGAACCCTGTTTTTTTTTATTTCGAATCGTATTTTCTTTCGATTTTCAAGTACCAATCACGTTTTTTTAAAGAGCTATATTAGATCCACGGGTTGTTATTTCACATCCGGCTCGAAGGACTCTGTATACAATGGACTGTGGGCATAGTGTACCTGTTATGTATGGCATTTTTGTACTCCGTTTGGTACAGTACGTAAGTACCATTAAGAATTATACTGGTTTTTACCTATAATACGTTATATACAATTTTAAACTGATATTATCGCGGCATCCATACATTATGCAATATAACGGGTACTCACGATTAACGATTTTTTATTTTTAGTTGCCGATATTTCGAACCAGTTGCATGGCTCGTGGTCACGGCGAACCTGGCAGTTCTGAAAAGTGGTTCGAAATATCGGCAATTAAAAATCAAAAATCGTTAATCGTGAGTACCCGTTATATTGCATAACTATAATACGTTCTCTCGATGTAGATCCAAAACCGCGTACGATTACAGAGCCCCCAGTCTTGTAGCGCTAACGTAAATACAGAACTTTTGTTCGCTCGAAATTCTTACAGATTTGTCCTTACAACTCAGGTATGTCGTGCATTACACAGCAGTATTGCAGGAAAAGTGTTAAGTGTATGCTGTTATTTAGACAATGATTAAATAAAACTTATTACTACATTATGTTTAAAATACATTAACAAAACATTACATTCGCTACAATACATTTAATATCTCTCACGGCTATTTATACGAGAAGGGTAGTTGTGGTGCATTTTTTATCATGCTACATAAAGGACATAATATTGAAAGGTATATAAAAATAAAACCATAATGTATATTTCGTATTTATTACATTTTAGGTATAAATTCAGCATAGTAATATAAATAAATTACATAAGAAGTACAAACATACTCACAAAATAAATTCACTATCTACAAATTATATGGAATAGGTAAGTACACAAAGTAGATAAGTACTTCAATAAGTACAAACACATTTTTAAACATTCGAGCATGTATATGCTAAAATATAAATCTTCTATATATATACCAACTAAACACTATAAATTAATATGAAAATTGCATTAAGTACCCTAAAGTACTTACCTTAGTAAAGTAACTACCATTTTTAATCTTTGTTTAACTTGTATCAAGTAACAAAAACTATTAGATAAATCACAAATAAGTAAATATTTAATTCAATTACAATATAAATGAGCACCACGTTATTTTTATTGTAGAAAATATTAAGTATTCGAGACGAGGCAGTTAAATGGTGAAGTTAATATAAAATTAAGAACAGTATATTTCGTCATAAATGCTGCACAGTCACTTGGTCCTCTGGTGGATTTTCTACTGATACTCTTTTCGGACCACCTGTAATATAAATAAATTTGCTATAAGTAAGAAAACAATGCAAGAATTTCATGTAGACTTGACAGCGTTATCTTAGGTGTTCTGAATAAGTGCTTAGTAAATTTAATATGATTATTTAAAAACATAGAAGTATGGATCCTGGTATAAACTACACTTACAAACCTACATTTGAGACAGATAGACAAGTGACGATATAAAAATAAATAACATTTGTACTTTAATCCTATTGCCATACTTGCGTGATGCCAGAGACAACAAATAAGATTTTACCTACCTATGTCTATGTTTCTCATAATAAATAATTATATTTACATGAATTTATACAACATGGATGCAGCACAGTCAAAAGAGTATTTTGACGCAAAGGTAATAAACATACTAACCATTCCGACTCAAAAGTCTGGGCCCTGTGAGAGCGATACAAATAGCACCCATCGGCGCCGATAAAATAACGCTCAGTACACTGACCGCTAATATTGCTTTTGCATAATACGTTTCTTTTTCCACAGAATATCCAGCTGACTGGCCGGTGTTTATTAAATCTAGCGCCGCGGGACCTAAAGCTGCCTAGAAACAGAAAATATTATTATAGTAGTATTTGTAGTTGTAAGTATATCAGCTGTAGTTTTCGAAAACGGTGTACCTACAATGTTACTTAAACTAGTTACTAAGTAAAATGGACTTAAACTGTTTTCCAAAACGAAAACTTTACATAGAACTATGAAGTCAATGAAATTTCAAGATTATATCAAGATTATCAAGCATTTTTAAAACCTCTGAAGTAAACAAAGAGAATAAAACACTAGAATATAATCAGATGTGTTATCTTATCGATACATCTTTATGTTGTAAATTTATCTTTTAAATAGTTTACCTTTATAAGAAACCAATTTCTCATAATACTCATGTGGATAGTATAAAATGGCCGCGAAAGAGAATTATTATAATATCGTAGTTATTTTCACTAACACATTTTGGAGCATGGTCTAGACATCCCCTAATGTTGTGTAGAGAAATTTTCTCAGCAGTTGGAGGTAAAAAGAGTTGCAGTCTCAAAAATTTATTTGTATTGTGAGTATATTCGATAACTTTACCTGTACTGTAGCTTTGGCCATCCAAGTGAGACCGATAAACAGTTTCTCTTTGCCGTTGAGTCCACAACCAAAACTAACTAGATACGTAGCAATAACTCGAAGTACTAAGCACGAAATCAAACAGATTGAGGCCATTTTTATTACTTCAGGATCCAAGGCACTTATCTGTAAAAACAAGCTCGATATTTTTTAATACAAATGGGAATTGGAACACTGAAGTCTTAAAGTTATACTGTAAAAATAAACATAAAAACATTTGATTGGTACCGTTATTTGTGCTCCAGTAAATGCGAAGAGTATCGGCTCAAAAAATATCCACAATATTCTAAAGAGATTGCTGACCGGATTTTTGTTGACAGGCCAGTTTTGTTTATCCCAAAAGTATGCTGCTACAAATCCGGAAGAGACTATAGCTAACGGACCTGTAAAATACCCATATTTTAAAAATAAACTAAACACTAATTGCCTTTGGTTAAATCAAAGATTCGGTAGAAAAATATGTATCTAAAAAGTTATGTGGCTAACGGTGATACACCGTATGAATAATTACATTATTGATTGAAAATTGAAATAGATCGTACCTGCTCCACTCCATCCTATCAAACTTGAGATGAAAAGTGAAAAAAGACCACCTAGAAATAGAGCTAGAAACCTTAATGGGACAACGTATATGTCTCCTTTTTCGGGAATCACTGACACTATCGCTCCCCACAAAGATCCGAGGACTACGCCAGCAATTATTGACAAAGGACCCTAAAATGCAAAAAATGTAGAAGATTTTGAAATTAATTTCCAAGATTTCTAATGTTCCAAATGCCATATCTTGAATAACGAAATCCTGCAGGAAAGACTTGTTGGAAATATCATTATAATAATTATTCCATATTTTTTGACAAACAGTGTTAATATAGGATATAAATAGCAAGCAAGAGAATAATTTAAGGCTGTTTGGAATAGTTGTCTTTTTGTCAATAAAGAAACCATCGTCTCATCTGCTACGATTAACTGACTGGATAGAGGTACTGTCGGAGTTTTATCCTTAAATAACATGTACTTATTGTTTTACAGCATTAAAAAAGAAAGTTACAAGTTCATACAGTTCATATAATTTTTAGGTTCATTAAAGATAAAGATAAGGATACTAACCTTTATAATATTATACGTAGGAGAGCCAGTAGAAAACATAGCGTTTAAAATGATAGCAAACACGGCAACGCTTATGGAATCGTCGATGGCTGCAGCGGCCAGCACCATAGTAGGTATACCTTTGGATACTCCATAGCCTGCATCACGTAACCTGAATAGGCAAGGTACAACCACGGCTGGTGAGACTGATGCAATCATGGAACCTAATAGGAACCCTGCAATCATGGAAGATAAAAATCTATCATGTTTAGTTGACAAATAAATTGCTTGCTTGCATAATATATTTCAGGATATTTTAGGTTTTGTAGTAAAACTAATAAAAATTATTCAATTTATCTTAAATCAAAATTACTAGATTTATATAATTTTTCATGAACGGTAATATGGCTTTGGAACGGAATGTTTGCGACTTATATAAATACGTACTTTATTGTCAGGAAATAGTAATCATATTTGAAGGATCTAGTTATTATACTTCTACAAAAATAGTCAACGTTTATTTTCTGTCTAAACTCACCCCATATCCATGGTAAGGACAACAAATAATGTGTGGATATAGAAATACAAAGGCATTCTACCAGCCACGGGAGTAAACCCAGTTGCAGTACGGCTGCATAATGTTTCCTTAGCACCCCTGCATCTAGGCCTAAGCCTGCCCGCGTTAATATAATGACAAGTGCTACTTTCCTAAAAAAATAGTTAAAATTTATTTCATCATTGATAATTTGTTTCTAAGAAAAGTAATTACAGAGATTCTTTTGTTCTGGATAATAAAATATACCTCAATGGAAAGGAAAAATCTATGGACATGACTAATGACGTAATAGGGGTTACTAAATTTATCTTTTTCTTTATTTATTTATTGTATCATCTTGAGCTATCTATCTCCCGTGATAATTGAATCCACAGAAGTATAGGTCTACTTTGTTAAAAGTGATTCTATGAATACTTTAAAATTATCAGGTCCAATAATAGTGAGGATTGCGACTCAACAAATTTAGATGTGTATAAAAATAAGATACAGTATAAATTTCTACCTTAAGTCCTGATTTAATTTTCGATATGTATCCGTCATGTGCACCAAGTGGAGATTTTGGAATGCGATTCCCGTGAGCAACATGCCTATTAGAGCAGGCAGAGTTGTTACCTTTAGCCATATCCAGCCTACTAAATAGGCAGCAATGACTAGAAGAGTCATGCTAAGTAGTTCTCCCTCTAACGATACCGGCTCGCCAATTTCCGCGTAAAGTATGCCCCATGAGAGGAAGACTGAAATTAATATCAGTGTTTGTTGTTATACAGAAAAACATTATCGATGTAATTGGTACACATATTACTGAACGTCTGTCGCGTAAGGATCTCTTTAAAAGATCAGAACGATTCAGACATAATAGGCACAGAGAGGAACGACTCCAGTTTATACAGGCCAAGGTATCACCAGAGTACATATTATTAAGCCGTAATTTTATTATGAGAGGTCTCAATACAAAAGAAGTATTCATCATGGGTTGTTTTACATTTAGGTTCTTGAGATCATCAGCTTTCTTGCCTCTCTTTATACTATGGTTACAGCTAAACCACTGCAATATTGACAAGTGCAAATTTTGAAAACTTTTGTTTTTCTATAACTATCAAGCATGGCTTTTCTTTTTCTGTTTTGCGACGTATTAATCAATTTCCAATCCAATACAATTATTTCAAAATTTAGAACCGTGTCTTGAATTTAAAATCGGGACTTTCGAACACCGTAGAAGAATATTCATAGTTCATTTTAATTTACTTCCAAATCATTTAAAAAACTTATGTTATACTAAATACTTACAGAACAATATAATACAGATCTGTTGTGCGGATTGCCTAAATGTAGGAAAAAATGGAAACGGGAATAATCGCTGCCACCATGGAGGTTGCCAAGAAGGCGTGGAATCCGGTTGATGACATCGAAGATAAAATTTGTGCCACCATCTGAAAACATAATTATCTGTAGTCGTTACTAACTTTCTCTTTGTAAATCATCAACAAAAAACTGGTTTGGAAACAAATTACAGCTGTGTGAACAAATAGGACATCAGAGGAAGTAGCTTTATCTTCATATTTATACAATTATATATATATAATTGTAGTGCGTGTGTATGTCACTGAACTCCCCCTAAACGGCTGGACCGATTTTAATGATTTTGTGGATCCGAAAATGGATTAGATTCATTTGGACCTACCAGGTGACACTACAATCGGATACAAAGCTGATATTGATATCTGAAATTGGATTCAGTAGAACCTGGTATACTTTATGCAACTTATACATTTTTTTCCCAGCGGACGTTGACGTTCGCTGAGCCCACAAGTATGCTATATATTTAATCATCTCGCCTGGTATTTCTTATTTTATATTCAAGTTTTACATAGTATCTATGAGAACTTTCCATAAACATTGCGTTTGGGTGCAAATATATTAATACTTGCAATTTCATTTATATGTTACCTCTTTAGTACTCACAAGTACCAACGCGTCCGTGATCGTTTTCAGATAGGATTCTTTTATATATTGAATTTGTTACAGATATCTATGGACGACAGTGACACCTACTCATAAGAAAGACTGCATATCTGTTTCTATTTCCATTTCATGAAAAGAAACAACACTTTGATATCTATTATACAAGTTCATGATTTGGTGTGATCTCGTGACGTTAGAAGATGCAAGATTTTATAACTGGAAAAGGAATCAACTTACTTAAGCGATGTGTTTTTTGCAACGTGATTGTCATCTGTAGATAAATAAATATAGATTAGATAGGGACATACAAAGCTACCACAACAAGCGTGCTTCACCCAACACCAATTTACAGCAGTAAATAAATAAAATTAAATAAATTAATAATATAAAAATATAGCAATACCGAAATATACCAATATGAAATATACCAAAATATAAAAATATAGCTAAGTTAGTATCAATTGTATGTATTTATATATCTCTTTTATAATTAGATTAAATTTTAATATAATAATAATTTAATAATACATTTATTTAACATTATGGATATATCTATTTACTTTTTATACTTTGCTATTTTTATTAAAATATGCGACACACAATAACAAATATCAAAAAAGAAACAGAGAACTTAAAAGACCCTTGACCGCTTTTAAATTTTATTTAAAAATCTATCTTTAAATTGGAAGTAGCTTTTCTTCAAGACGATCGATGTATTGGGGATTTTTTTGACGTTAAACGTTGCACATATCTGAATGGCAGTGACCACTTTCTATCACATGGCCTGATTTCAATTAGCGATAAGACATCGCTAGTTAAATATAAATTAAAACCTATTTCATTCCTATATAGGGTTGCCAACTGCCCCTCATTATATATAATGAGGTCATATATTTCGGGCCTGTTTAGGAATTCACCTTTCGTATTTTTTATAAACGCACTTATAATCGATTGCCATTCAATAAATTCATATTTCATGATTTTAAAATACAATAAAATGTAATCAGCCGAACGTGTTGGCGACCCTAGAGACAAATGTACTATTATGGAATTAGAATCAAGAAATGATAAAATATGAATATGTATTAAAAGCGATTTAAAGCAATTGAAACTATTGTTACATGCAAATTGAAAAACCGTAATTGAAGTTAGGTACAAATATTTTTAAGAACTCTTGAAGGTATAATAAGGAGAACTTTTAATATAAAATAAAGAACTGTAGCATACAAGCATGTAGGTTATATATAATTAAGTGGTCAGCACACCCCGTGGACATTTACAATCAACCAAAACAAAAATGGTGTCCAATTTGAGTTCGTATTTCCACTTTATGTTTTTGAATATGTATCCAACAACCACACTACTCCAACCGAAACAAGAATTGCTGCATGGCGGAGTAAGAAGGTGACGCTGTTATCTCCTTGGTAAATTTTTTGTTCGACCGTCTTAAAACCTAGCACTTTCCGCCAATACTTTTAGACCACTTTTTGAAATTAAAAGAAAATTTAAATCTCGTTTGTAGTAAATTTCGCAATTTATTATAAGTATTCTAATAAGGTATAGCTGCAGCAGCAAATAATAGTATTAAATTAAACGTGCATAATATTTCCAATATGTACAAATAAAACGAAATACCAAAAGATTGTGCTATTAAATGCCAGAAAATGCGAGAAAATTGCGGATATTAGACTTATTTTTTGTTTAACATTATTACCTATAAATTCGTACACTCGTTCACCTATAAAACACAAAATTTAAACATTTATTTAATAATACCATTAAATGATGTATCATAATAACTTAGTTACACGTTTAAGTAAAAATATAGTTTAACATAAATCTTTGAATGATTTGATTAACATAATTAACCGAACAAAATCATAACAAGAAAGGCGTAAAAAAACTTGCCTGTACGATTCTCCATTTCTTCTCTATGTCAACGCTATTTTTATTTCTGAAAAGAGAGCAAAATAGTCAAATAAATCTTATTAGCACTTTCTCTTTTAGTGCCTTGACGCCCTTTTTAATGGGCAAACATGCATTTCTCTGATTGTACAATGACTTTTATCGTATTACAATATCTCCCAATAACCTGTTTCTGAAAAATGAGTTATGCCTTTACTATTCAAAAATCATCGATCAAACCCAAAATCCTCCGCATGTCAGACTATTGTACATAACATACTTACGAAATGCATTTGAACTATATTATTGTTTGCTAAATTTTATTCAATATTCTTTAAGTTGGTCATATAAAATAATTATTATTTTGAGAGAAAATTTGAAAAACAGGTTAATTTTTACTCTAGTCTACGAAAGCAAATATTAAAAAAGTTCATTTTTCAGTTTAAATATTTTGTTTTCGTATTAATAAAATTGTTTGAACTAAATCGGAATCGTTTGTTTAAATCATAGCAATATCTGGACTGTCCTTTATCTCTTGATTAATACATATATATTATTTTTAAGGTTAAATCTGATACAGAGGAATATTTTGTTCATTTACTGGATTTATTGCATATTAAAAAAGTACTTACCGAGTATTTAAGTACCTGAAAAATATTATCTAGAAATTTACAAAATAAGAGAACCTCACAAACAAAACAAAACAAAACCAAATCTGTACTACAGAGTAATCTTAAAGTCTGATAAACTATCCTACTATTTCAACGCGTCGCGCAATATCAGTACGTAATTGTGAATAACGTCATTGGTGGTAGTCAACAAGATATAACTCCATGAAAACAAATATGAACGTCAGGACGGCCGGACGCACTTAAAAACTTTAAAGTTAAAATGGTCGGCAATATTTTACACAACTATGGCAAAACAATTTAGTAGGGCCAGTCCCGTATGTGAGTGCGTGTGTGCTTGTGCGTATGTATATGTTTCATCGTAAAGACGAGACTATTGATCCAATTTTGATAAAAAAGCAGAATTTCGTTTGTTACATTATTACAGATATATTTAAAAAATGCAAATATGTTACATATTATAACCTGCTTCCCACTACTTCGTTTACGTGGTCTTCAATTTTCGGGATTTTTCAGGTTTTCTTATAACAACAAAAAAATAACAACTGCTGTTACGTGGTCTCATGCATTAATAAATGCCACTAATAATCGTTTTTATCATATCTGTTCCATGTACAGACAGCGTTCAGTAACAATTTTACTATCTATACAAATATATAACGATTATAAAAATAAAATAAATAGCAGCCCGATGTCTAAACCTCATATTTCGTCATAGGATATCTATCATTATTCTATATGACACGAATTATATTGGGTATTAATATCAACTTATCCTGTCCCGACTAGGCAGGATAAAAACTACAAGAGCGGAGATATAAACATCGGACCAATATACCATATAACAATGTGCATCAAGACTTTTCGAATACACGAATTTCGAATATACAAATACTTTACTCTATTATCAAATCTAGAACATCACGCTGTCTCAATTTTCTCTCAGCTCCCAATCGAGATTGCGTGAGATAATCGAAATTGCTATATTGAAGTTTAAATAACTCCAACTTATTTTTAATTATGACAATGCAATACGAAAAATTACATATAGGTTTAGTTATTTCCTCTTACTTTTACTGAGTTATTTAAACTTGGTATTAATGTGACTTTTCTTAGTTATTTGTTACAATCTGTGGAACGCAACTAGCCATTCTGACGCACACGATAAGTGCTGTAAATATTTAAAGCACGTGATCATTGTGATCTTAATAAGATCAATTTAGGCTTAAATATCTTATTAAATTAAATGTATTTACTTCAGATCAATGGACTAGCAATATCTGGTGATAATTATTTAACTCTTATTGTATATTTTTTTAATTTATAATGTTAAATTGCCAGTTAATAACCGAGTTATTTGTATTGACGCTCATATTATATATTTTCCATGAAAACAAGCAACAATGATGTGATAGGCATATGGCATATAGTAATTCAATATACTATGAAGTTTACTACGTAATGGATTCATTTTCATCATATTATACGTAATTATGTTATCCAACAAATTGTGATAGCAAACATTATTAGATCAATTCTGTATGTATTGGTAAATGAATGAAAAGTTATTTATTTACAAAATTTATTTAATAACTATGCCATACCTTAAATATAATTATAATAAAAGCCTGACCAAAACAATGTACGTGGAATCCGTGCTCATGCCGCATGGTGCCAAGAACGCTGGCCGCATTCCTACACTGAATAGCGATCGCAATTCTCTACGCGAGATAGAAACCAGCCCTCTTGTCAAGAGCAGCGTCGAAGAAACGTGGGACTTATTATCTGACTTTTTTCTAACACTGACCTCACGGATCTACGGTTTCAAAACCAAGTGGAAGAAACACATAACCTCTACTAACAGTGAGTGGAACATATTCGAGCCGTGAAGTATTCATTAAACTCTTTCAGAGAGACCGAAAAGCATTGGTTAAACAAAAAATATTTAGAGTTTCAAACTGGACGTATTGCATGGTAATTTAGAATGTTATCGTCAAAATAAACTTTACCACCTCACATTATAATGACTAAAGTAAACTTGTAGCATTAAATTTTCGTTTCTACATTAAAGAGTAGGCTTGAAAGCTAATTTTGTACCTTGTTGTACCTTGTCTGGTATACGTGATATAATATTATACATTTTATAATAAAAATTATAAGAGAAATAATATTTTACAGATTTAAATATAAAAAGTGTTTCATTCAAAACAAGATACATAATAAATTGTATTGTTTTGTATGTTTTTATGATAAATCGCTATTAAGAAGTAGATAGGTATATAGATAACGAATATTTTTTATTCAAACGTTCCTATTTATGCTGTACATCACTATGTTTAATCTGTGTCACGGATTCCGTTAGGACTATAATAGGTGTGTTGCTATATTTGAAACATTAATGTCATAAATCCGAGTTAAATCAGTACAAAATATGTTATATATTTCATTCGAAATCATAAAATTCATTATTTATCGAAATTCTTACATGAAATTGGTAAACAAAATCTTTTTCTCAAAATATTAAAAGCTTTCTTTTCAAATTATTTTAATAGATGTGTAAGAATATGTTAAACTATGATGTTGAGATATCGATGTTTACATTGTCAAATTCACATCCGTATTCAGATAATTTCAGTTGTCAAGTTGTCAGTTGTCATTGTCACTACAGACTGATACGTAACAGCAACGGCAGTGGAGAATTGTATGTTTCTCAATTTCAATGTTTGCTCTGCCTTGTTGTTTGGTTTTATTAATATGAGTTAAGTTAGATATTAGTGTTCGTCGTAACTGTTATGTTAGTTATGGATGTTGTTATTTAATTAACACATTTTATAAAGAAGTATGTGTATGCAATATCGGGTGATATGATTAGTGGGAACTATATAGGAAACGCAAATTCTAACCTTAAATAAACCAGTATTGGAGAGGTATCTATTTATAGTAAACGCAATATGAAAAATATACTTACAAAATTACGTAGTAGGTACATTGTAGTTCGGAAATATTTTATTTTTTATAGGTGACTGACAAAATATGAGAAACTTGAATGGACTGATCACAGAGTAACAATAATATAGACACTAGAGTGCGCGAACATAAAGTTGGTTGCTTGGCATGCCATGAACTGACATTTGTCAGGAATGAATTGACATTTGACCTATTTGTGCTATGTTCGTAATCATTTCTGCTGTACATAGTGTTTTTAGATTAAAATAATTGTGATTGTAAAAACAAACTATAACTAACTTTGTTACTTTCACATACATAAACCTACAATAATTAGTGGCAATGACAATTCTGAAATTGGTTAATACTTAGATTGCGGGGCTCATATATTATATCGGGCCAAGATCGCGGGAGGCGGCACTAAACTGGTACTCTTTTCTCTGAACGGAGACGAACCTATAATTGACATAAACATTATATTTTTTAACATTAATGTAGGATCTACGAATATACAGTCGTTTCCACCCGCAGTCTTTTGGCGTCGACGTAAACACAGCATGTACTTTTGTTCCCATCCATACAGATTTGTACAAACTGGTGTGTACAAGCCGCACAAGTCCGTTACGCCACGCAACTTTACACGTATACAGCAATGTTGTACACGCAGGAAAAGTGTTGAAAAACATGTTTAGTGTAATTGTAGTAGTAAAAACAAAGCTTAGCTATAGCAGGCCGTAACGTAGAGAAAATATGTTGATCGATGTTTAATGAATCAATATCTTTCGTTTAAGAAACTAATTAAAACCGCAGTGTTAATTATTACAATATATTATTTATCAAGTATCGTTACAGGTATAGATATAATATAAATGGGAATAAAGTCACAAAATCTTTCTCAATTGTCTTTGTGTACATATATTTTAATGAGTGTGCGGCGGTGACTCCGCGTAAACGATGGAAGCTCATGAGAAGATACTTCTTATTAGTCCTTATCTATTATTATCATTGCTATTATTATATAAATAAGACAAGCGAAGTCGTAAAACGTTATAAAATATGGGAATAAACTCAACTTTGAATCTTTATTTAGGAAGTTATAATCAGCTCTCGTCATGCTTGTACGTTGTACAGGCTTTATTAAAAGTAAAAATATATAGCATATGCAACTGTTTCACTCGAATGACTAGTTATTTTTCTGTCTACGAAAATTAATGAAATTTACTAAGGAATTCGAAATAATTTGATATATTATTACAAAACTTGTGACATTTATGGATGATGCCAATGATTCATTCGTTCTAATCGCTCTGGTACCCATAAAGAACGCACACACATATACACAACTAAAGGCGGTAGAGCCGTTAGAGCTCGCCCGGAGCGGCACCACCGCCATC
>DWON01004004.1:0-16995 GCA_018251015.1 Phocides pigmalion okeechobee | reverse complement strand
CTGTACGCGGCTGGCGGTTAGTAACGAGCAGTTGACGGATTTAAAGCGACTAGATGCGGCAATACAGGTAAGTTGATATATGATATAGGTAAATACAAAATTTCGGTGAATTGTCGGCGCGTCTTCAGTCTAGACAAATGCTTCAGTTTAGTGCCGCCTCCCGCAATGCTGACTCGTTCTAATATGAGCCTCGCATTCAAAGGGTTATACTTAAGAAATTTATTTTACTTTTCAGCATGTTATATAAGCGCGTACATTTTTTATGTATTTTTTTTTATGTACATGCGCCGACAATTAACTGAAATATTATATTTTTTTGTATTTGTGTAAGTTATACACAGAAGTGTTGTACACACGGAATGTGTCAATACAGTTTTGAAACGAAGACAAATTATTTTCTACTTTAAAGTATTTATTAAAAATGTTTCATAATAAAAAAAACATTTTTTCAAACAAGTATGTACCTATCTGTAGATATTATCAAAGCTGGTATTAACTGAAAGCTTTCGACTGATATTTCGAGTAAATTCTAACTTTTCTCTCCGCCGTATTTCCAATCTCATCGAACAATGCACTGCAAGACCAAGCGGTTATTATCAAACTTAACGCGCTGTCAAAACAATGTAACTTCGTTTACGGCTGTCCGATAAATTATCGAGCTCTATATAGAAGCATTCCTACTGTCATTTGAAATTTCAAATTTATAACTTTGGGACAAGTTTGCCGATCTTGAGAATGTTTGGAACGATTTGACAATAGGTACTACTACCTATAAAGGTAATATAATATGTACTAACTATCAAATGTTATAGTTTTAGCTATTTGCGACTTCTGAGAAAATTTATGTTGCGTACAACAATGGAAACCTTAAAATTAAGTATATATTGTTATAATTAGTTAAAATATAAAATATTTTTAATAACATAGGTGTGTTAATAAATTAAAACTAATTATCATATTTAATAAATTTAATAAATTAAAACACATTATAATAAAAGCCTAACGTAAACAATCTAAAGGGAGTTCGTGCCCATGCGGCATGGTGCCAAGAACAGGTCGCAACCCCGCATTGAAAATTCATTTTATGTCGATAAATATATAGCCTACTAACTTTTGCCTGTGGCTTTGCTCGCGCTGTTTATATTACAATACATATTAATTAGTCATGTAACTCTATTTTACCCAATTTCTGAAGCAAATCAGAAATACAAGCAAATGTAATAAAAAAAGAAAATATCGTGTTATGTTTCATCCCCATAGAGGTGGAATTTTCAATATCCTTTTCTAAGTCCACTTACGCTATATAAAAACCCATCTACAAAATTTTACGATTACTAACACCACAGAATGGATCTGTGGTGTCGGCGGATCTCTGGATCAGTTAGTCTTCTTACTTTTTGATTGCATATCGATTTATAATCATTCGATATATTAATCTCGGAACAAACTATGTTCCCACTATGTTTCGTTCAAATACGTTGTGCTACTAAGGAAATGGAAGGATTTATTTAT
This sequence comes from Phocides pigmalion okeechobee, assembly GCA_018251015.1. Taxonomy (NCBI): domain Eukaryota; kingdom Metazoa; phylum Arthropoda; class Insecta; order Lepidoptera; family Hesperiidae; genus Phocides; species Phocides pigmalion. Next base: position 15,483 of record DWON01004004.1, on the reverse strand, counting down.
TTACTTAGGATAGAGCATTTAAACATGTAATCTAAACTTTCGCATGTAATTATCCGTTTTCAAACGAAGAAAGTGTAAAAGAAACCTTATCTAAGTTCTCTCTTAGCGATAGAATGAAAGGGGCGAAGAATATAAATACAAATTCCATTCATTTAAAGTTAAAGCGATTCTATTTATTTTACTTATGTTTTTGCTTAAAAATCAACATGTGAAAGCGAGAAATGGCGGCGAAAAGTTTGTTCTTTTAAGTAATAGAAGCTACAAATAAGTTTTTTTATGTGAGAAGAGTAGGAAATAAGTATGCAAACCACCTCCGGTTGAATAGTCGCAGCCCATAGACATTCACGTGCAATCACAAACACGACTGAAATTCTATTTGAGCTCGAACGTAGCAACGTCGCTACTCCTGAGGACTAAGATAGTCGCCTCGCTTCGAAGTATAGCCGGCAACCGCACCTCTCCAACGGAAACACAAGTAATTACTTTACGGCGGATTATGAGAGGGTGGCCATGTTTCCTCCCCGATCGATCCATAGTTCTCCCACCTTTAAAGTGTATGGCCTATCTGGAAGTGATCTGCTTTTCGTGAAAATCATCAATTTCCATATCATCTAATCTCACCCCTCGCTATCATCATCAATTTATTAGTGTTCCACTGTTGGGTTAGAGTTTCCTCTCAATGAAAGTAGGTTTAGGCCATGACGTAGACTAAATGCGGATTAGTAAACTTTATACACATTTGAGATATTTATGAAGTATTCTCCGGCTTCTTGTTGTCCTCGACATATTCACTTTCACCTTTATTGGAAGTGATAATAAATTTGTAAAATTCACGCATTGTTTCTTCTAAGATATGCCATGGGGTTCTTCAAAAGGTGCAATGAGAGCTCTTCATTAAAGCCTGTGATGTTAGCAAATCATCTGTTATTGAAAATGTCATTGGGCGATGGCGACTCGCCAAGAAGTCCATCTGCCTTTTTGCTTAGCTAATAAAAGAAACTGATAATCAGAGTTCAAGGTCCAGGTATTCGACTCTCAAACCCAGTTTGAGAGAACAGAATTTAATCATTGTCGTTGCTTTTGAAATTGTAACTGACTAAGAGGTAATAACCCTTCTATGTTCCATTGTTCACGACGGGTTATTTTCCACTACTCAAAAACCTAGTATGTATTCCACTTTGCTATTGCAGGACAGATTTATAGAGGTATAAGACATAGTTGATGTTCCACTAAAGAGCTGTACCATTTATCAAGGATTTGTTTCGTTCCGTTACCGTTCAAATGAGCTCATGAAATCAATTACCGCTTGTCGATAAGACTGCGGAGTCGATCTGGTTCGAAGGGGCACTCAGGACTTAGTTCTTTGGCAGACCGCCAGCCGTAGCTTATATCAATTGATCTAAGGTGGCTGGCAGAAAGGCCATAGTAAGATAAAGTGTTGTATTTCAGATTCAAAGATTTTTACCATACGACCTTATGTAATGTGAACTTCCAAATCATTATAAAATAATACACTTAAATGGAATATTAATTGCTGGGTATTTAAAATATCGTAGATACCACAGAGACAAAGAAACTATTCAAGTACCCAGACCTACAAAATTTTCGTCATTTCAATGTTTGTCTTTCTCAGAATTGAATCCATTACCGTCATTTAGATGCTATAAGACGGTGACCGCTGCGATACAACAGTCCATAAAGGAATATGATGTCCATTAGTCCAATGTGACAAGTGATGCACACTGTCTGATTTTCATTTTGAATAACGAACCGTGCATAGCAATTGCAGAATACTGGGTCAATAACAATGATAAAATTAACACGTAGAATTATAGCTCGACGGGGTAAGTGTCACCGCCGACATTATAATCCGCTGTAAAGCAATTTTCGTGTTCCGGTTAGCGAGGTGCGGTTGCCAGAATACTTACAAGGGAGGGACACTATGAGACATCTATGCGCGCAATCAGACAGGATTTTAGTTTTGATTGAGTTTGAACGTAGATGTTAATGGGCTGCGGAGACCATTTAACATCAAGTGCACGCTGTTTTGTTCATCTTCCAACGAAAAAAAAACCTTAAGCTCAAGGACTGAGATTTTCCCCATTGCAAATTTATTGTTTAGACTTAGATTTATTTCAATGCTTCGGAATAAACTACAAAAGGAGCAATAACAATGATTGTGAAGCGTCGAAGCTGCAAATATCTTCTAAAAGAAAGAAGTGAAGTTTAAAGCTTTCTTTATCGGAAAATAAATTACAAAAAACTTAAGAATCTTTTTCATTACGCAGACTATAAAGCGTCGAGCAATAAACTGGCGTACTCACTTGAAAACTCCTTAATTTCGCGAAGTTTCGTCACAGTGCGACAAAGAACGGATGCCTTGTTGTTTCTCGGCCAGATTATTTACAAGATATTGCAAAAGTTTCACATGTGGTGTTATTCTCAAGGTTCTTGTTTATGAGTAGCTTGTAATGTCCAAGATTTGATTCTTCGATCCGATGAATAGAACAAATGTGGGGTTGACCGTATAAAATAGAAATGATATTCTTCTATATATATATGTGTTTTATTCCACATTCGGCCAGTGTTATAGATTTTTTAGTACATAGTAAGGAAAGATTAAGGAAATGTATCTTCAAATAAAAATACCACATCAATCAACACTGCTTTTTAACCTCCGATGCAAATGAAGGTTTTTATGTTTTATGTAGTAAACTAGCATACAGTCCACCTTATGTTTGTTGTTGTTGAGTGTTTGTTGAGTTGGCATATACAACCTTAAACAGAATTAAGTCTTATCTCAAGTCATTGCGACGGAGATCATCGCCTCGTTTGTATATGTATCCGGCAATCCGGTGTATTTGTGTGTATGTTTGTGTCACTGTAACCTAAATGAGAAAACTGACTTTGGATCTTTTTTTTTAAAGATGATTTGATCGAAAGTGTTTTTACAATGATTGAAGGAAATATACTTAGCTGTTTAAATATTATAAGATCTAATATACCTACTTGTGGAAAGCATGTGAACATCTGGTACTCGTTACATCGATTTAAAAATAGTTTTTTTTTTTTTATGAGGGAATACTAGCAAAGGAGCATACAAACCACCTGATGGCAAGTAGTAGAAGTGTTTCGTCTCATAGGAATGGTCATTGAGTTGCTAGTTAGATTATAAATGATGGTAATTAGGGACTGATAATCGAGCGGAAGAGTTAATTTTTGAAGGATGTTTTTGAGTTGATGGTGTTGAATTTAGAAAAACAATAGTATAACGCAGAAATGATTTTGCAGTGGTGCCTCCGGGAGTCAAACCGAAAAATTTTACTAATTAAATATTTTTACCGCCGGCTTCTTTCTCCCGGTCAACCTTAGCCAACCGGGCTCTCAAAGCCGATTTACTCCATTTTACATTGTACCCTTGACGTTCATTAAGTGTGTAAATACCTTACAATGAAATAAAATATTTGAATTTGAATTTTAATTATTAATGTGCATGGATCTAACAGGAAAACATGTACCAAATTAATTCCAGCACTATAACAGGAGAATAGCACTGAAGGGCTTTTGAAAATATTCTCTGGCAGGTCGCCAGCGGCCTACATCAGTTGACCGAAGGCGCTTGGCAGAAAATTGAAATGCCAATTATATAACAAGTATACTAAGTACCGGTACTCACGATTAACGTTTTTTGTTTTTTGATTTCCGATATTTCGAACCAGTTTAAACCGGTGAGCCTCCTGTATGCCGCGGAAGTTTTGCAGTAAACGCGAGCCATACAACTGGTTCGAAATATTGGTGTAAATTGTCAAAATTTGGGTTTCACCTATAATATATTGGATTAATGTTACTAAAGAAGAGTTTTTTATTTGAGTTCAAAAATGTTCACATATATTTAAATGGAAAAAATTATGGTTAAAATATTTTCTATGTTATCCATATTTAGGTTAATGTTTTATTTATATTTCTTAAAAAATAATTAATATGACAGGAAAATCTTAAAAGTTAATTAGTACCACGTTTGACTGACGCTGTCGGTGGCGAAAAGACTGGTTCATGACCCGCGAAGAGAATGACGATTGCTATAAAACGCGGGAATGTAGCTAGCTTTCTTAGCACCATGCCGCATGGGCACGGACTCCCTTTAGAATGTTTAGGTTAGGTTTTTCTTATAATTCGTTAGTGCTTAACTAATTATGAAAAGAATTGAATATTTATTTCGTTCATATATCTGATACATACGGTTCATTGTCGGTTAAATTATATGGTTGCGTTTAATTTACGTTTACTAATGTTTGGATTTCTATAAATATATCTGAGGAAATACATGAACGTCGGGTAAAAACTGCAACTTTTATTAAAGGTCGCAGATGTCGCGACTACGTAGGCATTTCCGTTGAACTTTCCGATGGACGCATGCAGAATATGGACATCCGAAATTGGATCACTGAACAGAACATATGCATAGATTCGTGCATAAGTTTATTATTTTTTATCTTAGGAAAGTAACAAGAGTGTACGGTATCTGTTATTACTGCCCGTTGAAGCTCAGGAACATCTACTGCGCTATTTTCTGCTGCGTCCAAATGCTGAATGGTAAATAATGCTTTTAGCATTAACTCCACCTTTACTACAATGCTCATGCGGCATCGACCTAAGAACGCTGACAACATTATAGGGGGAATAGTGATCGCAATGATCTGTGCGAAATATCAATCTGTCCTCTTGTCTACTACAACTTTTTGATTTATTTGCTACTAAGATCCGACAGACCGTGGAATTCAAAGTCAAGCGGAAAAAAACACGTAACCACTTTTTTTTTCACATATCTTCTCACATGTGATTAAAAATAAATATCAACCAATTATTTTATTTGTAAGAATATTATTGATCAGTATATTCCAACTAACAAGGTATGCGAAATAACGACATTATCAGTATAATTAGATTTGAAATTCAGGTAACTTTGAAGCAATGATTATTTTAAACCTTTTCATCTTTTTAAGCAGTTAAATTGTAGAGCTGACTCGCTAAATACTAATAAAAAGAGAAATGGAAATGTTTCCGCTCGGTTTTTCTTTGGGAAGTACGTTAATAGAATTAGGACCCAGAATCGATTTGGAGAATTGTTCCGCCTTTTAAAAGATTACATCAGAGTGGGTTCCGCAAAGTATCGTTTAAAACAGCACAATGGTCCTTTAAGTAGTAACTTTGTCATAGAAAATACGGACTTAGTGTAAGGTTTTTTTAAGTTATACATCTGGGCGGGTTTGGAAAAACAAATGAGAGTGTATTTTTGGCGCGAGACAATAGTGTGCACCTATGTAACACAGAATTTATTAATCTCTAAATATTATAAAACAAAGTCCCCCGTCACGTCTGTCTGTCTGTTCGTGATAAACTCAAGAAGTACTGGACGGATTTTTTCACAGTTTTCAACAATAGGTATAGTGATACCTGAGGAAGGTTTTGGTGCATAATAAGTTAAGTTTTTTTGGAAATTGGCGATAAATTATATAGTTAAACAATAATTCAGTCGTCGTTCGAAATAGATGTTACTAAAGGAATATTAAGAATTTCACCCCTGAGGAGGCTAAATAGAAAGTGAAAATTTGTATAACTTTTATTTCCTTTTCTGGACCAAAAATACAGCTGTATGATGTATCATATCATATCGATATTAATCGACTTACGCGTAAGCAAAGCCGTAAATCAAATCTAGTCATAACTGTTCAACATCAACATCAACTACAAGATAAACTCTAATTTTGTCTATGTAATCCGTTATCTCGCCGAAGTGCCAATTGAACGAACAACTCGAACTAATCCGGTTAATCCATTTATATGAAAGGCAGTCTTGTGGTAGAATAATTTCGTTCGAAATCACAACTTGACCTAATCCGGTTTAACTGATTATACCAAGGGTTCTTGTGTTTAATAATAATCATGTCTGTGCTAAAGGAAAATAAATATTCCGATTAATTAATGAATGATCATGTTCATCATTTTATAGAAGCGTAAATTAGTAAGTAAATTAATTCACACATAGATGAAAGCCTTAGTTATGTAAACCAGACGATATGTAATAGAATAGATGTATAGTTAAGGAAAGTATAAAAATATAGAAGGTATGTAGAATCTCCGCCCCTATAATCCGCCGTGAAGCAATTCTTTCCTCTTTTTTGGTGAAGAGCTGCGTTTGCCAGCTACACTTACAAGCGAGGCGCCAATCTTAGTCCCCAAGTGAGATGACATGTGTACGTACGACTCATCTGATGTATTTTACTTTGAGATTTCACTTGATGTCCATGGGCTGCATGTACCACTTAACATCTAGAGACCTGCATGCTTATTTGCTACTCATCTCGCTTAAAAAATACAGATGCATCGCTTTCCTGAGGACTACAGTGATCAGTATTAATAAGCGTACTTATTAACCGCATCTTTACAAACAAAACAAGAATCTCTGTCTAACTTTTGCATTAAAAGAAACGGCTAACCCAATGTTAATAATAGGGTATTCCGTAAAACGATGAACAAAGATTAAACGAGAAAATATTGTAAAAAAAAGGTACAAATTCGTTGCGAAGTTTCAATCCGCTGGGCTTTAGTTATCCGCATTACAATCCGGCTTAACATTGTTTAGACGACATACTGTATGGCTGTGGTGTAATGCGGCAAGTTCTACATTCTGCTGTGACATTTTAAACTGCAATATAAGTTATTTTTAGGGTAATAAGTGAGTAATTTATGTAGTCCATCTGAAATTAAGGAATCAATCAATCAAATATTATTGTCTTTGAAAACTAGTGAGATATGTCTGTCACGTAGCAATATATCGGCACATATAAATTTTGTGAATTTTACAGAAGCAACAATCAAATATTGATGGAACGTGTAAAGTATTTTTTTACAACAATATTTAAATTAGATACTTTCAAACAATCATGTTATATAAATACATTTTTTGTGTATTTGTCAATGTATTACTATCTGAGCGATATGTAGTTGGAGCCTATAGAGTACGCAAACATTAATAATATTAGAGAGTAGGTGAGCACACGTTGATGATTATAGTAATTGTGGGGGTAAGTCTATATCTTACGGGTAAAATACCTGTATCGAAAGTTCTAAGTCTGGTGAGGACAGGTGGCCTTAGGGCTTAGAGTATAACCGAGCCTGTGGTACATTGTAATCTTAATTTTTGGGCATTGGACATACTAGGTGAAAATTAGAGTGGCAGAGTACGCATATTGACATGTCGCATATTTAAGGAATACTGACTCAATTCAAAAAAGACGGATGTGGAAATTGCAATAGATTTTGCTATGAGAACTTATATCTTGCTATAAAATTAAAAATGATTTAACGCTAGGGGTTGTAATGCGTAATTTCAATTTAATTCAAACGGTAGACGATAGATGGCGCTAACAGAAGGCTGTATCTCTATATAAATCTATTCTGACCTATCTACTAATGGGTCAGTGTTCTATTAAGCATGCGATGTGTTCTAAGTAGAGGAATACGAAAAGAATTTTTCCACATAGCGTACACATACTTATGTACGGTATCTTACAACTGGATCTGAACGAAATCTTTCAACACGATCAAACCAGGAATCCCTTAAACCACAACTCACTGTAACTCCCCGCCCGTCCCGTAATCCCAGATTTAGTTGACATATGAACAAGACGGACCTTTGTAAAGGATGCGCCATTACAAGAAGGTTATGCGATGAAATCTTTAATTATAATCCGCCCTTTGCTCTGTCAATGTAACCGGAGTAGTGAGAACTGCAAATTATGAACTGACTGACAAATCCATTATATTGTATATTATAAAGAGGTTGAAAGTTTATTTTTATGACTTTTATCACGGTGACTAACAGACTAATTATAGTTATCCTTGAATATATAAAGTTACCAAGCTATTAATGCACAAAATTTTGCTATAAAGCTATGAATTACAATTGAGAAATTCATAAAACTAAATAGTATTGATATTATATATTTATAAAATAACTGACAGACCAATTATATATATTAATAAAATTATGAAGTGATGAACAGATATAGTATTGTTAAATAATACTCCTAAAAATATACAGTGACTGATAAACTTCTTACACGTTATAAAGTTACTAAGAGACTGAGTATAATTTTCCGTGGAATTTTATTCAATTATTTTCGCGTCTGGCGTATCTAACCAATAACTGCCCAGAAGTTGTCAGATTTTCCCATGAAATCAAAAACGTCAGACTACTGTATACGGCTGAAATATACCACTCGTGCTCGGTAATTACCACAAAACACGGTATAATTAACGGATTCGACCAATGTGTTTCGCAGAATATATTCCTGTTATGTTTTTATTGCTAATTACTGGCGATTAATTACTTTTATTTGAATAATAAATTCATGAAACATCCAGGGCGCAATATACCGCTACGAGCAGTAAAACTGAAACACTTTCCTTTTGTCAACAGAGTTCATTAATAATATAAAAACCAAGGTGTTAGTACTCGTTATTGGAAATAAAATTACTTTAAAATATATATACGTTATAATATATATTTTAAAGTTTATAATAAAGGTGGGAGGTACCACCGCCGTCCTTATAATCCGCCGTAAAGCATTAATCAGCTACACTTTGAACCGAGGCGACCATCTCAATCCTCGGAGTAGCAACGTATCTACGTTCGAACTCAGGATTTCATCGTGTTTGTGGTTGTAAGTGGTTGTCAATGGGCTGCAACTACTTAACATCAGGTGCTTTGTATGCTCGATGCTACTCTTCTCACATAAAACAAATAAATAATATATGATTAATAACAACAAAAGCGTGTTATATTATAACAACAAGAGAAGATAAAGAGGGTGTACACAATGAAATCTTCTTGCTTATTGTGTTTCGCTAATCAAGTCCTTTCATTTGATATCCATATTATCACACTATATAACTTTAGAATTGAGGACTCATCGAAAGTAAGGATATTCAAGATAATCGCCTTTATTTCAATATTTACGTATTGCTAAATATATATATATAGTAAGCAACTTGAGGTAGTCTCGTTTAATATTAAGCCTATATTTCGGGAAAAATCACAGGTTAAGGCTAGTCGAAGTGTATGTGTAAAATTTCCATAATAGTGGACGAAGTTAGTAGAGTCAGCAAAATAAATGAGTTTATCACATAACCCACTGATCTAGTGCCAAGATGGGCAGGCGTCTCGAGTAGATGCGGGGTGGAACGTGATCCTACATAATACCATTATCTGCCTCACACTGGATCTAGGACTGGGGATGTAATAAACATGTTCCTAAATAGTTTAAGTACGCTTATCTGTGATCTTACCTAGAGAATAGTAGATTTTGCCGGTGGTTTTGATCGAACAGAAGTTGATTTTACAATTCATGTCAATTACTGTGTACGTTAGGCTTTTATTATAATTCGTTTTAAGTTTTCATTATTATAATTAATAATGTGTCCTGATAGTTATATTTTAAATAATATATATGTATATAATGACTAGGCTATCTCACTTATTAACATCCTCGCGAGTAGGTCCTTGCCAACAAAACAATATATAATATAAAAACTATATTTTTCTTATTATTCTTTTTATAAAGTGTACAGAATATAAACAAAATAACAAAATAAAAATCAATAAAAAGCAAAAGTTAGGGAGATAGAGGAGAAAATTCATGATGGCATAACAGATGCTATGCTTTATGCATTCCCAGCATGGCGTTTTCTTTTATGCCATACAAGTCTGTCTCACACCCAAATTACGGCACTAGATGTTTCTTTAAGCAACACCCAAATTACGGCAACAGATGTTATTTCAGTTTCAGTTTCATTAAGCGAAATTTAAGCTGTAATACACAGATCTCTAGAAACAGAAGCTTATAAGCGAAGGCAAATGTTCAAATATCTTGAAACTGACGGGAAACAATTTGCTAACTTTCAATTATCTGTTAATTAGACTGAAACTTCGGGGCAAATAAAGTAGTTCAACAATTTCCTGGTCTTGCGTGCGGTTAAATTAAGTCTCATTTCATATTAATTGGCTTTCGTTTTATTTGCAACTTCGAAATGCTTAGGGAAGTTCTTTGATAGGAAATTCTATTACTTTTTACACTTTTAATGTTACTAAAGTAGTAAACGAGCATGCAGATACAGTATAGTAGATTACTATCTTGTGTGGTTCTTGCAGCATATGAAGATGCCCATTAGTTTGGTCTCAAACATGTACTTCAAGTAAAGTTAAAAAAAACCTCTTAAAAAGTAAGGATGGATGGGTGGATGAAAAAAACCGTGAGCCATTTCTGTTAAATTCATCCTTGCGGTAACAATCATAGAGTGAAACTCTGCCCGGCTTCGTGTTAATGCATAATCAAATTAAAAGTGTCTTATTACAGGCCTACGAAAACCTCTTGAACACGTAAAAAATATACTTGAGGTTGGACAAAAATGCGTTGGTACTCCTGAGGACTAAGTTTTTTTTATGTGAGAAGACTAACAAACGAGCATGCAAACCACCTAATATTAAGTAGTCGCAGCCCATAAATATCTACGTACAAACACGACAAAAATCCTACCTGAGCTCTAACGTAAAAACCTTGCTACTCCTGAGGACTAAGACGTTCGCTTCACTTCAAAGTCAAACACATATAATGCTTTACGGCGGATTATGAGGGCGGCAGTGTTACCCCGGTTGTACTATAGTTCTCCCACCTTGTTATACGTATCAACTTAATATACATTGTAAATATGTCAATGGTACGGCATTCACCCTGTCAGCGTGCGCCCTCGTATGGATTCAGTTACATCGCGTAACAAAATGTAGGTTATACGCAATACATATCTAACCTACATTTGCATGCTTAGCGGGTTAATCATGTCTAGTGTCTATTTCATAGGTAGGACGGTTCGGCCGGCGAGTTTCGACCGCCACTCTCTAAATCCGCTGCGAAGCAATTTATGTTTCAATTAGATGTGTTTCATTACAAACTCTGTAAGACGAGAATAACAGAATCCAGAACAACAGAACATAGAAACAGAACTAAAGTCCTATCTAAGGATATCTGAGTATAGGACTTTAGTTCTGTATACTAAAGTCTTATCTAAGGATAAGAGTTTCGCTCTTTCGTCTGTTGTTGATGTCTGTGTGTCTGTTTGTGAGATGGAGAAGCGATTTAACATCTGGTGGCTCGCAGACTCGTATGCTCCTTCTTATATAAAATAAACTACGACATTCACCTCGTTATCTCCATACATGCACTTTACTATTAAAACCTAAATTGTTATTTTTATAACTATGTATAGATGCAATTATATTAAACGCATTTTTCTTTTCCTTGACATATGTAACGTGGAATATCTTGAAAGTAATTATAATAATAAAAGTTTAACCTAAATGATCAAGAGAAAGTCCGTGTCTATGCGGCTATGCCAAAATGGCTGGCAACATTACCGCGCTGATAGTAATCGAAATACACTGCGCGCGATATGACCTAGCCCTCTTGTCATCAACAACATCGATCAAAAATAGAACCAAAAACTATAGGGTCCAAAGGTTTCAATGCCAAATGGAACACACACGTAATCAATGCAGAAGTGGAAAATATTTGTGCCACTTGATTTTCTCTTTGTATATGTCCGTGAGCGCACTTGCAAATTGTCAGTTATAATATTCTATATTTTACCGCCACTTCGGAACGTGACCTCAGCTGAAAAGTTTTGGCATGAAACTCAGTCGGCTAGTTGTTTATTTTCCATTTACATAATCAAGTTTCAAGCAATAAGTATTTTGCTAAGTGCAATATTTAGGTACCATTTGCATGAATATGTCATTGTAACCCTTTTTATGTCCCTGTTAGACACGTGTCTTCACCCACAATTTGAAAAGACCTTGAATATACTCCACCACACTGGTTCAATGAATAAAAGTGGAAGGGGTATGAAAAGTGGGAGAACGATAGTTCGACCGGGGAGGTACCACCGCCGCCTTCCAATCCTCCGTAAAGCATTACTTGTGTTTCGGTTGGAGAGGTGCAGTTGCCGGAAACACTTTGAAGCGAGCCATCATCTTAGTCCGCAGGAGTAGCAACGCATATACGTTCCAGTTCAGATAGGATTTCGGTCGTGTTTGTGGTTGTACGTGGATTTCTACGGGCTACTTAACATCAGGTGGTTTGCATGCATATGCATGCACATCATAGCACGAAATCCCCGTGACATTACACTAAAGGTCACCCATCCAATTTCCGACCGCGCTCGACGTTACTTCGTTAATCATTTACGGTCTATACAAGCCGGAAGACTACGCTTTTATGCTTCAATAAACCGCTAAAACTAATCAAAATACACGCTTCATTACGTAGAGTTTTCTGATAAAATAACCCACTAATAATTTACTACAAAGGAGAAAGTTAATAGAACCTAGAGGAAGTAGAGGCTAGTTTAATATTAAAATAACTAAGGAAGGTCGGTCTCGTTCCTTCCTTATAATTTGATTCGTTTGTCTGCAAAATTAACTATTGTTCTCATCCCGTGAGGCACTCGCTTTGTTAAAATCCTATGGAAAAGGTAAGTTTTTTTATGTTAAAAGAGTGGCTAACGAGCGCTGGCTACCCGATTTCAAGTGGTCACAGCAGACCATAATCATCCACATAGCACTTCTAACAGTACAGAAGTCTAATGTTATACGCTGATTTTTTCATAATGCTGAGGACTTAGTTTGTTGTCTTTTTTATGTGAGAAGAGTAGCAAAGGAGCATGCAAACCACTTGTTCGTAAATAGTCGCAGCCCATAGACATCCATGTACAATCACAAATATGACTGAAATCCTATTTGAACTCGGATGCGTTCCGTTGCTACTCCTGAGGATTAAGATGGTCGCCTCGCTTCTAAGTGTAGCTGGCATCTAAGTGTGGCTGGCAATGGCATGGATTAGGCCATAATTCTCCAGGACGGATTAGTAAATGTTTCACGTATTTGAAAGTTCATGAAGAAGCTTTATACAAAATATCCCCACGATGTTTTTGTTAACTTATAATACTTCTTTTGATATGTGAAAAGAGTAGCAAACGAGCGTGCACGTCATCTGATGTTAGTAGTCGCCGCAGTCCATGTACCACAACCACATACAACCCTGAAAACGACTGAAGTCGTTTGTAGATGCGTTGTTACTCTTGAGGATCCATGTGCGTCGATTGTAAGTGTATCCGGCAACTGTGCGTCTCCAATCGAAACACAACGGTTGTGTCACGGGGGGGGGAGGGTTATAAGTGTGACAGTGGTAGCTCTCCGCTGGAGCTATGGTTTACCACATATCGATACACATACGAAATAAATTTGAACAATCTGGGGTGAATGTGGATTCGTACCCTAGACACTCCATTTGATAAGTCGGCATTATAGCGACTTCGTTGTCGTTGCCTTATACTTCTGTTCTGTGTACAATTTGGATTTTCACAAAGAATCGCCTGACTATTAACTATTTAAGGGCTAAAGGGAATCCCATTCAAATTACACCAAAGCTTGTAGCAAATGTAGAAGCAGTTACAAGTAAATTGGACTGAAACTTGGATTTAGGTAGCATTGTAACAAATCCCTTAGTATGTACCTACATAATAGACCTAATTTAATTTCGTCGGATAACAGACCTGTGTCCGCTTTATCGATGAAGGCTTGGAAATACCTAAACCTCAATAGGTGTCCTAGGAAATAGTGTTTTAATAAGTTACATTACACACAAACACATTTTTTTCATGTGTAAAGAGTAGCATACGAACCAGTAGGTCGCCTGATGTTAAGTAGTCGCTATAATTTCAAACGGGATAGAAGTTCTACCTGAAGTCTTAGGTAGATGCGTTGCCACTCCTGAGGACTCGAAATAGTCGCCTCACTTACGAGATTGCCTCACAGTAGATTCGGCAACCACACCTCTTCAACCAAAACACATTAATTAATTCACGGCGGATTATGAGAATGGCGATAGTACGTACCCGGTCGAACTATAATTCTACCACCTATCTAAAATATTCACTAATTTCGTGTTAAGGTTCACATGGATTTAATGAATGTCATAGTTGTCAAATGTCAAAGTCTTGCGTAACTTACCTAAATACGGTTTTCTGTAATGATTTATTAATTTATCGGCGATAAGTAATATGTAAGGTTTCTGAAGTGGTCACCCATCCAAATCTCGACCGCACCCGACGTTACTTAACTTAGCTGATCTTTTCTTTGAACACTATTCGTACAAAATATTAATATAAGACAAATTTTCAAAATATTTCGATTGTCACAAGGACATCATTATTAGTAAACATTCACTCAGCAGTAAATACGTCAAAGATCATTAAAACCTGTCCTCATCGATTGACGTGAGACAGGGTCTGGCACCGGGTTTCGATCGACCCGGTATTGACAAGGGTTGGCGTCGACACGACCGTCCTGAATAATTAATGTGCACCAATAACAAATCGCAATCAAAACCGGAAATTTATTTACCACGATCCGCAAACTGAGCTTTCAAAGTGATAAATGCAAATTTAGAAGCAGGCTTTTATCTATATCTATAATTATAATAAAGCTGTAATTGATCGCTATCTGTACATGACAAATATATTTAAAATTCATAATGGGGTGCCTTTACATACACATGAGAACCCAAAACAATGTTTCTTCATTATATCTGTTTATCTGTATGTCTGTATGTTTGTGCACGCTAATTTCATAAACGGATTATCCGATTTGAAAGTTTTCAGGATTTAGTGTTTTTTTCATTTAAATCGGTAATCGAATAAAGAAGTTATGTCAAGTGATAGAAATTCATTTTGATCGGCGAAGTACTACCGCTATTTCTTACATAAATTTCGGCGCTTTATAAAAGAATAACTTAGCCTTATACTTTGTATTCGTATTAGTCGTTCACGTCGAAGAAATAACCGATATATCGACACATCGATAAATCGATATTGTTATAAAAAGTGA
The DNA here is from genome assembly GCA_018251015.1 of Phocides pigmalion okeechobee. Classification (NCBI taxonomy): domain Eukaryota; kingdom Metazoa; phylum Arthropoda; class Insecta; order Lepidoptera; family Hesperiidae; genus Phocides; species Phocides pigmalion. The sequence continues at coordinate 482 of DWON01004004.1, read as the reverse complement.
CGACACGATGACTATTATCGATATGTTTATTGCACTTGCCATTTCTACCTACAACATATTTAGAGCAATAGTAAAAAAATAAAATATATGATAGGTCATGAGAGGTAAGTCCTTATGTGAAAACTCTTTGCTATTAATTATGTGTCATGAATTAACGAGTAACATTTATAACTTCCAAATGCGGATTGAGTGGTTAACCATGTTAAATCATAGCTGTCGTTTAATTGATACTCACGTAAATGGAATTTTTCATCGGATATACAAAGTGAAATAGCATAACATATATCAATGTTTTTTAAAAGTTTGCGAATATAACGTGAATTGGAGATATACGTATACGATAAGCATATACGTATCATATGTCAGAAATGATACGTATATGCTTAGTTTTGGGAAATACATAGGAATATATATACTTAATATATATTTCAAAGCATGCACTATAAGGATAGGAAAAAGGGATGTGATTAAAAATATATACC
>DWON01004003.1:0-16996 GCA_018251015.1 Phocides pigmalion okeechobee | reverse complement strand
TGTTATAATAATTATGTTTTAAATTTTGGTTTTTATAATTTAATATAGTTTAGACTTGAAATATTGTATTACAGGTTCTTAATAAGTAAATAAAAAAGATTAACATCGTTTAATTTTAGTCTTTCCCCTTTATTCAAATTGGCACGTGTGACCTAAAATAAAGAGCGAAATGTCTATCTTTTATTAAATTGAAATTAAATAATATGATAAAGGGCATAACATCTGAAATTAAAAATTATAGCCTATAATTGTGCCATCCACAAATTAAAGCAAAACGAAAAGACTCAAGACAACACCCAGGTAATAAGCATTCCATATATACATTACCATGTGTATTCATAAATATGGAAACCTTAACTTAGATTTCTATTAAGATATTAGTCTAATTGAAACAGAATTTTAAGAAAAAATGCCTCTGAAGCCACGTATAATTTTGGAACGAGGAACATAATCTGCGCGGGAGGGCCTCGCGTCCATCAATCAATGTTAGGACAAGACAAAGTGGAATTTTATGTCGGCATTATAATAAAATTATATTTGAAGCGCTGTTGGATTTTATTGATGTCTTCTGCTACAAAGGAGGTATTAAAATTTCGTATAAATTTGTCCGTCAAATAAAAAAAGGCAGGCAAGGATATTACAATTCTTCTTTACTTATTTATTCTCACTATGTAACTACATATGTATGTTTAATTGCAATTTATAAATTCGAATGTTTTAGTTACATATCCTAATTTTATATTAATTTTTAAGTCATTGTTAATAAAACTACATTTAAAACAAACAAAAAAAATCTCCAAGTCTCAAAAATCTAAATATATCTACCTAATGTTAATAAACGTGTAATATATCAATTTAAAATTAAATCTATTATAATATTTCCAATAAAACTGTTGAAATTATCTTTGGTTCCTTTTTTATAATCTCTTTATTCTGCTGCACCAAAATGTTCCGAATGTCTTCGGTGAGTGATGTATCAAATGCTTTTAAAAGAAAATTCCAATGAAATCACTAGAGGAAGGCGAGGATGTCAAAGTTTCCTAAGTTTATTATTACATGACATTATACTGCGTCACTATAAGCGTTGAAGCCGCAGGAAACTAGCCCCGCAGTATAACTACTAACTGCACAAAGTCAACTCTGCACTGGTAATGCTGTTATGTGCGCGTTTAATTTAGTTAACAACTATAATCTTGTGGGTTGGACCGCCCTCCTCACTTGTCTTATCTGACTATTCGTCCTAGTAATAACTTTATTTCGCATTTTTCGCTTCATTAGAATTTAAAGAAACTGTTATAAAAGAAAGAGGTATCGAAGCACCCATAGGGAGCTCATGGAAGGACATAGTTGAACTATCTCGAAAATAACACGCAAGTGAAGCCTTGACAGTTATAAAGCCCTCAGTCGAAGTCTAGCCATCACCTCGATCCAACGACACAGAAGTGCCCTTGAAAAAAAAATTAAAAACTTCAAAATGTGCAGCTATGAATAATTACATCATGCCATAGAAAAGAGAAAATCTACAAAATAGTATACTCTGTATACTATGGCATTATATAAATAGAAAAAGAAATTTAAATAGTAAACAACCACAAAATTAACCACGTCACATCGACATGAGAGTTCCTACAACAACTTCTCTTGCAACTTTAATCTTCAAAGTGGAATCCAGTACGAATTCGTAACGTTACGTAATGTGTCTAAACTACTTTGCAAATATAGTCACAAGGACATAAAAGATATCTCTAAATGATATAGAATAAAGTCCCCCGTCGCGTCTGTCTGTCTGTCTGTACGTGATAAACTCAAAAAGTACTCGACGAATTTACTCACAGTTTTCAACAAAAAGTAGAGTTAAGATTTATTGAGAATTCCGCGAGAAATTAAATAGTTAAATTCAATATAATAACTCAGTCGTCGTTCAAAATAGAAAGATTGGATAAAAACTAAGCGATATTTCTAAAAACACACACAAATAAAAACAGCGTGATGGATCGCACTCCAGGATCTCCAGTTGTGAGGAGACACCCGTAACCTGGAGTAGAACGCAAAATCGGTGTAACCCCGTGTAAACTAGGTTTGGCGCAGTTGTGGCTACAGTAAATCCATAAATACTTCACACACCACGACCACAATGTGCCGTAATCATGTAATGTTATAACGTGCGCATTTCGCTAAGTTTGCAACTTTAATCTGCGCAAATGGCACTACTCTCCTAATTTTCTGAGTGCTATATTGTATCGAAACCACTTCTGGTAATTATAGTTGGGAAGAAAAACGTGCATCGGTGAAACAGCGCATTGCGTTCCTTCGTTTCCATTTGCTTTATAAATTGTTTCCTTGACGGAATAAAAGTAATTGATATACATTTAAATGTGGCTGGTCGAGTTAAATGATTACGTTTTATACTCATTTTTTATCGATTATCGTGACGAAAAAGCTTATGGGCTACTTGACCAGTCACGGTCTCCTTTAAGCATTTGCAACACCAATGAAGTTGCCAATGTGTCGCCGGCTTTATCAAATAATCCAGAAGAGGGCGCCACAAACTGTAGTAATAGTCGTTTGTCAGTTAATAACCAGATTACTTCTCTTAGCCGTATCTCCTATTACTTCTCAATTTCTACTTTTTGACATCTTATTAGATTACTCGCCTATATAGTTAGATTTCACAAACAAAGAATATTCTTACAAAATGTAAATGACATTTTGTAAGAATATTCTTTGTTTTTCTAGGAAGGATTCATATAATATTGTTAGTTGGAAATAATTTTAGACATACGTATATTTAGCAAAGACACGTCCTTTAATTTACTACAATTTTAGTAATATAAGATGACATTTTACTAATAATTTAGTAAATGTCAGTTTTACTTAAATTCGTTGTATGTCCTTTAAGTATTTTCAACTTTGAAGTCCGTATTTTTACAGTACCTGCACGCTTCTAAAAGGCTTTAAAACAACCTTTTTAAATATACACACTCACAGAGCTTTTTAATTTTTAAAAGTAACGTAACAAGATGGCCGCCGTGACGTCACGCCGCAGCGCGCTCTTTGTTACCGCCGCGACATATAAATTATTTTTATGCTTCCTCTCGTGCAATACCACGCTACCACAGTCTGGCGTTTTGTCTCTAGTTATTAAATTAATATCGCAACTGGAATGTACTTTACCTATTACACACATTAACACTAAGTGGGTGTACCTATAAACTTTTTGCTTTATATATAACAATATTATATAGAGGAAAGATTTGATTTCATAAATTTCAAAATTATTAAACAGATTTTTTAAAATATTTCACTGATAAAGACTACGTTTTCAACAAGTCATATAGGCTATATAGTACCCCTTAATTAATGCACTCTTTGCCAATTGTCGATCACATATAGATGTGTTATTCTTATTGTCTTAGCCGATAAACTTTAAAACAATTGCAAGTAGAACACTACTACCTGTAGATTCCCAGAGGTGTTGATAGGATGCTCAACCGCTCTCCACTTCATTCATGAGGATGCAGGTATCTTGGGACACTAGCAGTGATTACAAGTACAGCTTCCGTAATTATATTACAGCCGAAGGGCCGGAGATTACTAAACTCCACCGCCGGCATCGCCAGCCCAACATTTGCGTACGTCGTTACATACACTTTACATAACTTGCACTATTTAACTAGTGTTCATAACAACTGTTAACGCACTTAGCAAATGGGAAACTATAGAAAGAATTTATTTACAAGTTAAAACGGGTGGTAGAAATAAAGTTCAACTGTAAGTAACTATTGTGTTTCGACTACAGAGGCTTACCGGCTACACTTACGAGCGAGGCGACCATCAGTCTTCAAGAGTAATAACGGATCTATGCTTGACAGATAAAACTTTTATCCTGTTTGAAATTGGACAAGGATACCCGTTGGACCATGGGCCAAGACCATTTAACGTCAGATGGCTTGAAAGCTGGTTTTCCTCTTTCAACTCTACCAATATGTAATAAACACAACTTTTGTCACATACTGACATATTTATTATGAGAACTAGCGGCTGCTCTCAACATCGCACCCATGGTATTAAATTTTCGGCTTTTAAGAGATTTTCTAAAAGCAAAAACTTCTTAAGTACTAACACTCGTAATTTTTAAATTGACATATTTTTTATTTAATTATCGATTGAAAGGAAACAACCATTATTAGCATATGTTTATTAACCAATATTAGTGAAAATCGCACCGGAATCGATTAAATCATTTCTAAGATTCACGCGAACAAATGCACAGATAAACAGATAAACGTACAGAAATTATAACAAACTATTGTTTTAGGTTGTATTGCTTAGAAAAGGTCTCTTAAGAAGTTTTTCTCACATATCTTCCATGTATAGATATAGGTCGACAACCATTAGTTACAATTTTATTATTTGTATAAAAGAAAATAGAAGAACAGATAATATTTTGAAAAATAACACATCATCAATTGATAGAAACTGAATTTTCTGTGTTAAAATTTTAAAACGTAGTTGAAGTAATAGTTTAGATTAGTTAGATTATGAAAACAACTTGAAATCCCAAACGTTGATATTTGTATATAATTTGAAATTTATATCATACTACAATTAGGTGCGGCAAGCCTGAACCAGGTCGAATTTAATTTAAGTCTTACAAAGGTCATATAAATAGAATGTTTATTAAACGTAGGTATTTTACTAACTTTAAATGTCACCGATCTCAAAACTTGTTTGATTTATTTAATCAATTTAATGTTAATTAAATTTGAAGGTGTATATTTTATATGTTACATACAGTAATTTAATATAGACAGATATTAAGAAGATACCACTTCAATTCAATCGATATATGTCTACGAAATTAAATATCTTATATTAGGTAAAAAATCCAAATCTAAAAATAAGTTTTTGTCTGAGTGTATCTTGTTAATCTTGTTAATCACCAAACTTGAAACAAATACGTAATATTAAGTAAAAATTGAGACGTAATAAAAAACTTTTTGTTTGAATTTATTGTATAGGTTTATCCAGTAAATTGATTCAAGAACCAAATTTCAAAACAGAGATAATCGGCTTTTTAGTGATTTATACGATTAGCCTGTTTATATTCAGGAAAAAAGAAATTTGAAAATACTCACAGGTATTTTATTTGCAATATATTATACACACATACAAATGCTGAGCATAGAATACAATATTTTGGATTAATGGAAATATCCATAAGATTTCATGTTAACCCGTCTACAAGATGACTGTATAATGGCGTCCTCTGATTTGCCGCTCCGCTGCGTTCCCGAAACTCCCTCACGCGTCATTCGACCCGGACCGGAACCGGGATTGCACACGTCATGTGACGTCACAGCCGCACTAACACAGGTCACACTAAGGCCTGCAAATTTTGATACCCGAAACAAACCTACAAACAGTTTAAACTGTCGTATAAACTGTAAACTTTGCTATAATAACCGCACACAAGTTCAGAAAGTATCCAAAGGTTTAGTTGCACTTATTACTACTGGTAATTTTTTGTTATTTGAAATGGTAACAAATAAGAAGAGGTGGTGATGGTGGTAATTTGACCAACGTGATGTAACGCTAACTCTAACTCAGTAACTCTTTTATGTTTCGATTGGAGAGGCAAGTTATACTTAAAAGCGAAATAACCATCTCATTTCTCAAAAGTAACAACGGATCAACGTAAAGCTTAAATAGGAATTCAGTCTTGTTTCAAATTTAATATGGATGTCTATGGATACCAGCGATTATTTAACACCAGGCGGCCTACATGCTCGTTTGCTACCCTTATATAAAAATATGATTCGGTTTTAGATAATTTCATGATGAATTTATTTAATGCATACATAGATGAAAAATAAAAATACATTAATATTCAACAACAGGTATTGTCGCCTGTTAGAACAATTATAGCTGTTGTCTTTATCAAGGAAACGCGGAAACAATCGCTTCATTGTGTTTCCCTCGGGAACACCGCTTGTATAACATTAGTATTCATACACGAGGTAGCTTTGTGATCCCGAGGGACCGATTTCACATCCAGATACATAAAGTTGGTTCTGCTATTATTTGTATATTTAAACTTTGTTCAGTTTTAACTCCAATTCGGTGACGTGTTCTTGTTGGGTGACATTAAAACTCACGATACTCCTCTTTACCTGGACTAAAACTGGTGATACTCGTAAGTACCATCCAAATTATATATTTATTAAATTCATGGGTCTCGAGGTGGGAGAACTACAGTTCAACCGGGGATGTACCACCGTCACATTCATAATCGTCCGTAAAGCATTACTTATGTTTGGGTTGGAGAGGTGCGGTTGCCAGCTACACTTTAAAGCGAGGCGAAAATCTTAGTCATTAGGAGGAGCAGCGCATCTACGTTCGAGTTCAGATAGGATTTCGGTCGTGTTTATGGTTGTACGTGGATGTCTATGGGCTGCGAGTACTAAACATAAGGTGGTTTGCATACTCGTTTGTTACTCTTTTCACATAAAAAAAACATAACGAAAAGCGTAGAAATGAATCAATGTGAACCAGTGTGAATGTGAATCAGGGTGTGTTTGAACTTTTTGTGTCCCACCCCTGGGCACAGATCTCTGAGGCAGGCCTAGCACACTCTGCACCAGACAGTTCCAACACCAATTGAACGGAAATATATCATATCTATAAAAGTAATAAATTATATAATAGTATATTCATGTGAAGTAAATTTAATCTACAATAATTTATTATTAAGGAACACTGGTAATTATTAAAATATAAGTTAATTTTATGGTAAAAAAACTTAAATACTGAATGGTAATGTTAAACATATATCGTACGATTTAGTAAATTGTTTCATGTATGATAAATAAATCGAATGATAACTTTATTAACAGAATTTTATACTGCATAAAAAGCAGATTTGTTGCACTTATTGCACTTAATATTTATTTCAAATTGTAGACTCCCTCGTGCAATTTTAATTCACGTCACGGAAAATGGAAGCAACAACAAATGTGCCGGCAAATATTTTCGCAGCTTTAATTTAATGTATACCTATAAAATTGAATAATGCTTTATTAATTCTAGGATAGAGCGAAATTAATGCCGAAACTCGAGCGCGCTATCGAGAATCCGATATCTCCGAGTCCGAAGGCTTTGAACGATGACAATACAGCCTTCAACCGAAATAAGTCCAGGCTAGAACTTGTTCCGTAAAGTTATTAAGAAACGTTAAGCGAGTCGAGGAATTTGCAAGCGGCCGAAAGGGCTCGCAAGTTAGATTGGAATAGTTGAACGAATGTCACGAACCGATGCCTCCGTCTCATATTGTTAACCAGTCAATATTGTTTTATACGAAGTCAATACTGCTATTTGTACTCATGTATGTGCTAGGAAAAAAGAAAATGTTAGAGATATTTATTTATTTATACTCTTTATTGTACACTACACATAAAACAAAACAAAATAAATAATAGTAAAAAAAAAAAAAACAGGCAAAAAAATTAATTGTAAAAGAATGCGTGGGGCGCTTTTTCAGTATTCTATTGACACCGTGCATACCACGTTTTTTTACATTGCAATATTTGGTTTTTCTTATTTATCCTTTTTTAGTTGTTTTTTTTTTTTATAGAAGCGTGTTTTTTTAGTATTATATATATTTCTTTTTTTTATTATTGCATTATTATCGGCCCTTGATACGTGTGCAAAGTTTCAAATTAATCAAACTTCTAAAAACCGATATAAATTAAGCTAAACGGTCCCATTACATACAACCCAAGTATATAAAAGCATATTAAAAATATACAAATGATGTACAAACGGCGTCCTTATCGCTCACAGCAGGGTTTTCCAGACAGAAGACAAAGTATATTCATATATCCTGCTATCACTAGCTTAAATAATAATGTTCGATTTATTACGCTAAATTAAAAAAAAACGATGTATTTGTAATAAATTCAAACGTACCGCTATGATTATTTACTAAAATATAATGATATTTACAGATGAAATAAGTAAAATACTGGTTAAGTCAAATTTTGTTAACATTAAAATAATTATTGCTTTGACTAAGCTTATCACCCAGTAAAATTAATAAGAGTCATATTCCTAGAATAATACAGTAGCTTTAATAGAGATAGCGAGTGAATAATAAATTTAAATTAGATCAAAGCCTACAATTAGGCCGAAGACTTATACAACTGTTATGGCCGATTCCACTTTTGGTTCTAATCGACAATATAAATTTAATATGCACTGGATACTCACGATTAACGATTTTTGATTGCCGATATTTTGAAACAGTACCCTGTACATAGTACTATTTATTAATACAATAATATCCTTTTCTTACTCATTTTATTATATCGAAATACTTGACACATGTACTAAAAACAGTAATAATTAATGTAATAATTTAAAAAGAAAAATATTTCAAAATAGCCATGACTAATTAAGTTCAAGTAACGTAATTATCCAATAAACGTTACAGCATCGCACTTGGGTTTTGTAAGTCACTCAATTGAATGACTGTTTCAAACTAATTGTAACGACAAAAAACACTATTTATTTTATTATCTATTACACAAATAGTTTTTCTTTGTAATGGCCCCAACACAAGTACTTATATTATCCATAGGTACATAAGTACTTTAGGCACTCGTAATTAGCTGTATCTCATTCTCTTGACGCGGACGAAACCGAGGCTTTATCGTTATTATCTTCCGATGGAGCCCCTAATAACTCGCACAGTTATCCCGGAATTATCCCCGAAACTTCCCCTTTAATACTTGTATTTGAGAAGTACGGGTACCAGTTAAATAATAAATGCGTGTTCGTAGTTAACTTGCTAACCATCTAATCATAAGTTTGAATGAATAACGGTAATGATTATGGCTTTGATTATCTGGTAAACGTAACCAAGATTTTCGTATTTATCGCTGTAAAATTAATGGAGTATTAAAATTTGTTGTTACGAAGCAGTTTTGCTGTCTATCCGTTTGGAATTCTATGGATAATATTTCTTTTATTTAAAAGAAGCTAAGTAGAAGCAGTGGTAGCGTAGTGGCTAAGAGTCTAGTTTATTACACAGTAGTCCAAAGTCTGGTTTCTCACACCGAGGTTTGAATACCGATCACGCACCTCTGATTTCTCATAGTAAGTGCGTGATACAATAATTAATTATCACTCTCTTTAACGACGAACAAAAGATCTTGAGGAAACCCGCATCATATCTGAGAGTTCTGTTCATTCTCGAATGTATGTGATGTCTACCAACCGGCATTTGGCCAGCGTGGTTCATTATGGCCTAGCCCTTCTTATTCTGAGAGGACACCCCAGCCGACTTATGGAACAGTAACAGTAACAATAATGTTTGTATGAAAAAATAGATTATTAACAAGCATATTGTCTACATACACTGGGTACTATTTTTAACTAAGGCAAGTGTCTGTTAAATGTCATGTAAGGTGGTCACTGCGAGCCATGAAAATCTGTAACCAACTTCATACAAAACAAGAATCCCATCTGAAGTCATACAAGCATTGCCACCCCCGAGGACTAAGATGTAACCTCATATGTAACTGACCTATCCAGACTTGCAATATTACTTTTCTGGTCCAACGGTACAGATTCTATCACCTAGCAAGTACATATTACAGCGACAAATTATATTTATATTAAAACGATTTTGGCACACAGCTTAATGCAGAACCGAAGGCTTAATCTTTATTATCTTCCGATGGCACTCAGAATGACTCCACGGGAATTATCTCCGGAACTTCCTCCATTATGAGTCGTATTTAAGTGGTGCCAGAAGGGTCCATCGTCGAACGGCGCCATAATCGTAGTTGGACTACTAACTGGATATTTGCGTCACACGGCTGCAATTACTTCAGTAGTTTGTTCCTTATTTTACTAAAAATCTTGGCCATTTTGAAATTGAGGATTATTTCAAGAAATGTTAGGTACGCTACACGGTTCTTAAAATGTATGACCTTAATTCTAATGTCAATATCTTGCATAGACCAGGCTCTGCCTAGTTTAGGATCGGATGGCTTTTGGGTGTGTTGATCCAATATACACTTATTTAGACACTTTTCTTTATTTTTATTAACATGTGTATTTATTTTAATTTTTTGGGTTCTATTGCGTTAATCAAGGCACGTTACATTAGTTTTTCTCATATATTTTCCAAGTACAGCTATAAGTTCCAATTTAATTATTTATATTGATAGCGAACATGATGCATAATTGCTCTGTTAAATCTGCCAGCGGTTTTTCACGACATATCACGAGGGCTGGAGTGATACCGCCCTCGTCAAACCTAGTTTGACTTAGAGTTAGTGAAATATTTCATTAATCCATATTGGAATTTTCTATAAAAAGAAGAGCCACGTTCTTATTTAAAGGAAGTAGATATAAAATAAAGCCCATTTCAATCTAATATGCGCCATTCTCGATTTCCAAACGGCCTGATGGAGTCCAAGCCTTAGGCCATCTCAGCCGGCCATCGACGCCGTCTACAAACTTCGCCAATTGTTTATGCAGACAATGGTCAGAACACAATTAATATTTATAAATTCATTCATCAGTCGTACCTTTCTTCTGAAACAAACTAACTCGCACACTTGGTGAATTATTCTCAAAAGTTTTGCACAGCTCTTTTCATTTACTTTTACAGTATTTACGCGATCAAGTGGAAAATTAAATTAATCTTGAAAATAGTTATACTATTTACATATTTTTTGCAAAGTTTTGTTTGGTTTTATACAGAAAATATTCTGAGAAATTTTATGTAACTATATTTTACATTGTGTAAAAAAAATTTTGTATTCTTTGTATTCTCCCTCTAATCAGAAACTTCTGACACATTTTGAAAAAATATCACAGCTTACACGCTTTATGTCTTGATTAGCTTGATAAAAGATATTACGTAATAACTATTATTTACCTAATATCAATAGCAAACAAGCATGCAGTCAATACATCGTTTCATGCCACCGCGGGCCATGGACGTCTGCGCCACTAGAACAAGAGCAACACCTGAAATCGTGCACATGTTATTATTTAAAAAAAGATAAAATTAAGACCATACTTAAATTAGGACATAGCGGCCCAACACAACTGGTACAAGAAATACATATAGGTGTGGCAATGACACCGTGGGCGGACTTGAAAGAGTTCTACCACCTTTAATTAATTGATATAACCAGTAGCTCACACATTTAAAAGCACTCTCATTAAGACTCATAAGTCTCATAAAACCGTGTCTAGATAAGCACGCTCATACATCCAACAGCCACTACATTACAGGCATGTTATAAACATGTTCGTGTTTCTGTACGCAGCTCCAAGATAACCTAATGAGTGCTAATAACGAGCATAATTAAGTGGAGGGGAGATAAGAGCCGCGAGAGTCTTGAATTATGCATAAAATAAATATAAGGTGGTAAAATATGGATAGATAGAATAATATATTTAGTGGATATGAATATTTAGGTTTGACGTAATTTAAATTGAAAACAATCTTGCCACCCATTTTAGACATTTTTATAATCATTGTTAAAATTTTCAGATTGTACTAAAACGTATAGTAAAAATCTAAATTTCTAAGTTAAAATTCTGTTTTTATATTTTCTATAATTCAGTTTTCGCATTATCTCGAAAATATTTTTAATTTAACTTTTTAAAAAGCAAAATTAGCATATACATTGCATTATTTTCTTACACAAGTTATTGGACCTTGGAATTTATGCTTCATTTTTAACATTGCCCTATTTTTTTTTATTCAGAAAATTCACACGAAATTACAATTGAAAAAATACATGTATGTTAAGTCAATTAACATAAATATAAGAAAATAATACTTTGGCAAAACGTACATAGAAATATTCGTAATAAACTGCCAGTAAAATATAAATACTCCTAATAAATGTAGTAAATATATTTGAAACAAACCCGAATCAAACTGGTAATGGCCGTATGTTGGGTCTAATTTCACCTGTACTTACTTACTATAGGTACACGTGTCTGCTGCTATGTAATTGTCTAAAGAACGGTTCTATTTCGCCACAACCTCCACCAGTACACACTACACCTGTACAATGTGTTCCAATGTGACAGGGCGGAGGAACTAGGCGTTGCAATTTCCTCAACGCAAAATTCTATTACAGTTCGATTCGATCTACAAATAGTATCAATCACCTTCCTTCAGATTATTTGCTTAGCTTTTGTCTGTTCATTTTAGTTTCAACTTTGAGTTACTAAAATATTTATAATATTCTGTCTTTGATCTACTTTGTTTATTTTATATTCAAAATGAGTTGGATTTTTCTTTTTGAAATTAGATTTCTATTTACAGGTGGTCGGACTAAGATGGTTACCTCGCTTTTAAATGTAGCCCACAATCACAACCCGAAAGTACAAGGATTAATTTGCGCTGGAAATCAATGTGGCTGCGTTATAGATCTGACCCACATGGTTGATAGCTTACCACACCATTGTGTAGGAGCTATCAAAATGAATTGCAGAGATGATAATAATTAATTGCCTAATTTTATATACGTAACTTTTTACTACTTTATCTTACAAGATTTCGCCACCAGCAATATTCGTATGACAAATTAAAAAATAGAAATTACGGGTGGTAGAAATATAGTCCGGAAGTACGTTCTGACGCCTCCTTTAATCCGCCGTGGAGAAACTCTCATGACATACATTGCTTAGATAAGTGCGATTAAAAAAAATGTACCAGTACAGAATAAACGTATAAATTGTATAGATACATATGGGTGTATAATTAATGGTATCTGTTACTATAAATCCGCACAGTTTTCATTCAATAGGTAGAGAGATGATTTAATTATCGATTTATTAAAAAAATAGCAACAAAGCGCCCTACCGCCTCATAACCATGATATCTATAAAACCATGAGGTTCAGCCTCGTTCCACTATGTACTAGCATCAGGATGCCACGAGTTATGGGGATCAATAAGGTCAGCCGCTTTTCACCAGGATATAAACAATCTATTTCCTTTCGTTTTATTTGCAATAATAACAAAAACCGACCGTGTTGTAGTTTGAATTGTGGGAAGCTCTAAATCTAATCTTTTATTGGGTTTTAGTAAACGAAGTCATGATTTTTTCTTATCCCTGGAGCAAATACATCATGTTGAACCTACCGACCATGTGAATGCGTGCCTCAAATCAACATAACTCACCCTGATTGGTCCCGTCGCCTTGGTACTTACTTATTTAACGACAACCCTCTAGTGCGTTATGAATTATGCATAAAATTAAACAGAAGAAGTTTGTGATACCTTTATTCGTACTTTCATTAAGAAATGGAATAAAAAGAATTGACTATGAAACAGGTAAGTTCGAAAATATTTTAAAAACTATTTCAGTATCTCATTAATATACAAGTATCTGTTAAAATATTTTCATATTTTGACATACTAGTAAGAAGATAGTTGCATTCATTTTCTTTAAGAATATTCGCAACTGTACAATGAAATTGAAAATCATGATTAAAGAATTGTTACATCGTTGACAGAGTAAATAAATATGCGCTATATGATCGAATTGCCGATGTCCATGAATGACAGCGATCTCTTAACATAAGACGGGCTGGCCTCCATTCCCATTTAACAAAACGAAAATCTATGATATTAATTTTCTAAAGGTTCTTAAGAATGAAATAGACCACATACTCGTTCGCTACCTCATTACTGTAAAAGAACTACTCGCTACGGACGAGCGGCAATCGCCGTACAAACGTGAGCACTCCCCGAAGGCGGGCAGAACTCCTTTCATTTAAAACTTTACCTCTCACCTTTTTTCTATTGCGGGACAATGGAAATGAAAACTATTGTTCCAGTATTGAAAAGTTTTCACATTACTATGTAGATACGGTCGCCCCACGCCAGGGCTAAGGAAGGATTGAAATAAGCATTAATATTTAAGAGGTGAAATTCTTTACGTTTTTAAATATGAATCGTAATACTTTCATTATAAGATAATTAAAACGGCTAACTCGATTCAGAGTTCTCCTTATGCCATTGAGTGTTCTGGGTACGAGCCTGGGATAGAAGGAGACTTTGTTTTATGCTATCAGAATACCAAACGAACGTGTGTTCCATTGATAAAAATAATCTGTAGCCGACACCATGCAGGACAGTTACTGCTCTGCTAGGAACACCCTCTGAAGTCGATCATAAACATACTGTTAGTACCGAGGACTACGATGGAACACCTACATACTTCATTGCTACAATACGCAGAATTAAGTGCGACGAATATCAAAGTTGTACCTTAAAATGTATTTTACACAAAGATATAGATTTTTCATCGATACGTAAAAGTACCACCATCAATTTCTGAACTTTCCGTTTCATAGCACCTTGGGCGTGGTTATTTAACGTATAAGAGATAACGAGATATCGAAATTATTAGGAATACGAAGTAATTAGAATGAAAATGGTTAAAGTTGATGAAGGCGTTGGAGGAATTACTGATACTAAAGATTCGATAGACGATGCTCAGCCCTCATATCTGTCGTATACTGGTATATCGGATCTTGACGCGCCCTCGCCCCTTGCCTGCGCTCCGCGGCGCGGCTCCGACTCTCGCATCATAATATTTGCATATCTTAATGCGACGCTCGCGGCATTTCACGCTGTCATATATTTATAACTTGAGCTAAAGACACAACTGAGTCATATTTGCAAGCTGGTAGAACTTGAGTGTTTTAAAAGGAAGGTAATAGCGCCGCAGCCATTGAAGACGAAAGTGATGTAACTTTCGCACCGAAATTCGATGTACCTTTTCAATCCTATATACTGTGTTGTATCTCTAAATATTATAAAACAAAGTCCCCCCGTCGCGTCTGTCTGTCTGTCTGTTCGCGATAAACTCAAAAAATACTGGATTTCTCACAGTTTTCAACTACAAGTAGAATGAATGCAGGACGGTTATGGTGCATAATAAGTCTAGTTTTTTTTTGTTTTGTAATGTGTGCGAGATAATAATAGTTAAATTCAACATAATAATTCAGTTGTCGTTCAAAATAGATGTTTCTAATTGTTATTTTTGCATCTAGGTAATGGCTAGATGCATTTATGAAACAAAAATAATGTAACTACCTAAATATAAACTCTGTTACCCGAGCGAAGCTGGGCCGGGGCGCTAGTCTCAATAATATTTATACTAACCTCAAGATATTTAAAACAACAACAACACTTTCTAAACTAATGACACCAGAATTTTCCACCACTCTAGAATTCCTTATGACGTGCACACATGCACAAAGACGAGTATAGAATTCTAAGTTCCTCTTTAAGATATCTGCCTAGCCGGAACCGATACATAACTGTATACAAACATATATAGTAAATATATACAGTACATTATACAAATATATTATAGTAAATATATACAATTATAATATTTTCTTCTTGCACCACTCCCATTTTAACGTGCGAAACACGTTTTCAATTTACACATGCTTTATAGACCGCAAGCCAGCAACATATCTTCGTGACCAATTGCCTCTCAGACAATAACAAAAAAATGTATAATGAAGTCTTATGAACGACAGCTAAAACAAAAAAAAAACTTTTTTCCTACGTGCGTAATTGACCACTGCAGCTGCCCACGGGAACGCAGCTAACGTTAAAGCATTCTACACTTTTATACGAAGCGAACATCTTAGTCCTCAGAAGTAGCAACGTATCTACGTTCAAGCTCAGGTAGAGTTTCGGTCGTGTTTGTGATTGTACTTGGATGTCTATGGACTGCGACTACATAACATTAGGTGGTTGGCATGCTCGTGATACTCTTCTCACATAAAAAATCTACGAATTATGATACCAAGAAATTACAAAATTTGTACCTGACTAGTAGACTATAAAAAGTTTCGTTCCTTATATATCAGTGTATCCAGTATTCCTGCGAGCTGCGCCGATATCAGCTAATATTGGCTCAATAAACATCACGCGCGCGTGTACAAACACGTCGGAAGGGAAGCTGTAATTAAGGATTAATAATAATTAATAATACCGGATCGTCTTAATTGACTGCGGTCTCGCGGCTTTTCGCTGCTGTCGATGAATTGTAAAACAGATAACAATCTATTTCGCATGATTAAACGGATTTAGAGCAGTAACTCTGCGTACTATACATACATAAATGAATAATAAGCATCTATAACCTCCTGAATATAAAATTACTTAAGTACGCTGGATTAGGTCACTACTTTTACTTATTTTATATTAAAGACCTATAATACTTCTTTCTATAAAGAAATTTACATGAAATCCCAGCCGCATCAATCTACTATTTTCCAAGATTATCACGTAAAGACAGACGAATAAATGGAAAATATTAAAAACGTGAGCCTTAAAAATGGCCATTTTGAAATTGAGAAATACCTACGTATATAACCACAAACTGTACATGGACCCTAATATGTGGAGTAAGTTTATTCTAAAAATAAACTAAGCATAGAAAATCCCAGACGTGTTATTGAGAGTTAACTAAACTGAAGCAAAAATCACTAAAGAAAGAAGCTTTGGAAGTATTTCGAAATACGTACTTTTTTAATCAGACTAAGACCTACTTGCGACCTCAGATGATGACAATGATAAATAATCTACAACACCTTTCATGCGTCTGCGCATTTTTTTATCACGCTGCTCTCATGCGTTTTGAAGGCGATACGGGCCAGTAACGACTGTCAGATGTTTTCAAAACAACCTAGGACTTCAAACAAGGTTTAACGACAGCCATCTATCTGCTTATTAATATGCTCTCCACGGAAACGTTTATTTTTTTATACTAGGTGGGCACCAATCCAATTCGCGGAGACGCCCGACGTTTTTAAACGTTAGGTACCGTAAAACGGGGTGTATAGAAATTACGGGGTGAATAGAAAAAATATCAAGAAAGTTTTCAAGGCTGATATTTGACTATTATTCGGTGATAAATTTTAGTAGA